>JALQPE010002783.1:0-124953 GCA_030407315.1 Asparagopsis taxiformis
TGCTGACGGAAGGTAAGTTTCATTGAGTGCCAAGATGTGCTTTGCGAAGATATGGACTGCTGACTATGATTATTATTCATTGCAAGGTTTTTGGATCATGGTTCGTATTGTGTGTAGGATGGATGAGAGGTACATTTGCGAGTTCTCAGGGTATGTAGCAAGGCAAACGTTGCTTTTCAATCTGACTGTTGCGATTATTCCGATGTTGCGTAGGTGATGGAGGAATAGTGATGACGGAAGGTAAGTCACATTGGGCGCCCAGACCGGTTGTGCGAAGATGCGGAATGCTGACTACTTTTCTTGGCTACACGATTACGTGATTTATGGTTTTTATTGTGTGCAGGATGGAACAGGTAAGGTAAGTGTGCGAGTTTTGAAAAGCAGCGAGGGAATGTTGGTTTGAGTCTGACTATTTCCATTGATGCGATATTTTTCATTGGAAGCCTATTGAGTCATGGTGTGTATGTGTGGAGCGAAGGTAAGTGTGCGAGTTTGAAAGTAAGCAGCGAGGGAAGGTTGGTTTCGGGTCTGACTGTTGTGGTTGATTCCGATATGTGTAGGTGATGCAGGAATGGTGATGACGGAAGGTAAGTTTCATTGAGCGCCAGGATGTGTTTTGCGAAGATATGGAATGCTGACTTTGATTATTCATTGCAAGGTTTTTGGATCATGGTTTGTATTGTTTGTAGGATGGATGAGAGGTAAGTAAGGGAGTTTCCTAGGATATCTGTCGTGGTAAGCGTTGGTTTGAATCTGACTGTTGGGGTTGATGTTGTGTATGTGATGCAGGAGTGGTGAAGCAGGAACGGCAGGACTCAAGGAGAGTGAAGAAGGGATGTAGGAGATGGGGAATGAAGCTGTGAGGTGTTTCCGGTATGTGTATATTTTGGGGCATACGATAGAAGTGAGAGTGGGTTTCTAGTGGTGTAAGATTTTGCTGACCATGTTCGTGTTGATGTCTTGATGATTTAATGGGCTGGGGTGGTGTCGAGGAAAGCGGGGATGGAATTGGGAAGTAGCGGATCTTTTGTAATCAAGGTTGTGAGGGTTCTTGAAGTATGTGCGGATGGTGGTGCATGGCGTTCGGATGGTAGGGAGAACGCGATAGTGAGGGAGATGGGTGATCGACGATATGCTGACAGGTATTTTGTATTCTGGCTGGATACGTATTTCGTATTCTGGCTGGATACATATTCCGTATTCTGGCTGGATACGTATTTCGTATTCTGGCAGGATACATATTCCGTATTCTGGCTGGATACGTATTTCCTATTCTAACCGGGTATTTATTTCCTATTCTGACCAGATATGTATTCCCTATTCTAGAGAGACGTATTGTATACGAGCAGTTTCGTAAATGAGAGAATAAAATACGGTCCGATATGGGCCCTGAATTTACCATCCGCTGTAATTTCTTCCCTCCCGGTTTTTGCTGATATATTGTTTACTGGATGTCGGGTCCTAGTATTCCGCCATATGTACTAGAGAAAAGTGGATGTCGGGTCCTAGTATTCCGCCAAACGTACTAGAGAAAGTGGATGTCGGGTCCTAGTATTCCGCCAAACGTACTAGAGAAAGTGGATGTCAGGTCCTAGTATTCCGCCAAACGTACTAGAGAAAGTGGATGTCGGGTCTAGTATTCCGCCATATGTACTAGAGAAAGTGGATGTCGGGCCCTAGTATTCCGCCATATGTACTAGAGAAAGTGGACGTCCGCATCCAAAAAATTTTTATTTTTTTTTGGACGCGGACGTTCATTTGTTCTAGTAAATCTCGGGGCCGACTAGGACCCGTACTAGAGAGACTGGACGTCCGCGTCCACTTCCGAAAACACAGACGTGTTTCGGCCAAATAGACTTGTTCACCCACTCACACTGACAAGCTAAGCTATAATCTGTTATGTATGCGAAGTGTGGGAAGCTAGTTTTTGTGGCAACGGCTTCTTTTGGATGCACTGCTGTATGTGATTGTATAAAATTTCGCGCCGACATTAATATTTCGCACCGTTATGGACACGTACAGTCGAGCTGGAACGTTTGCGAACGGAACAAATCGCTGGAATGGAATTGTACGGTGAAAAGGAGTGGAACTGTGTGTACCGTGTGAAATGAATCGGGCTTGAGGGTGAGAACGGTCTAATATGGGGTGGTGCGACACTTAAATTTCGCACACTGTACGAAAATCGTTGTAACTCCGTCAATATTGCGTTTGTGCTTCTACAGTACTAGCGCTTGTGAAGATAAAATACCTTCTGCGTTCCTTGAAATCTTATTATTTTCAGTATCATGAGTGAGATTGCCGAGGCTCTTAAATTGTCAGGACGCTAACTCAACAAACGAAACTAACACTAACAAGTACACTGAAAAGTGTTACACTGACAATGCGACAAGCATAAAGAATAGCATTTAAGACCACTTACGTTAGGATCAATAAACGGACGACGGTGACGGAGATCACCCTTCCAACAGGTTATCGGCCCTCATCGCTTCCACTGCCAGCGTCATCACCAACCAACATGACAACACCAACCATCCCACCGCTGACGATGACGAACGCCAAAATCTGGCTCCGCATACTCCAAGCCGTCGCACACGACCTACACCTCGACACCCTCCTCGACGCATCGCACACAGCACCACAGGAACCCGAACAATACGCTGAATACAAACGCCAACAAGAACGACTAACCGTACTCATCCTCACCAGTCTACCCGAGGAAATCACATCGACTCTCACCAACGACCAACTGAAACTATCTCCATATCTACTCACACAACACGTCATCAACACCGTCACTGAATACATAGCAGTCGACCACAGCCTACTTGAGTCGAAAGCTCGCAATACCCGCCTCTCCTCCCTGGATGACGCGGAAGACTACATACTGCGCCACAGGAAGATCCGCATCTCCATGTGCAACGCCAACTACCCACAGATCAGTGATGAAAGCACCACAGTCAACTTTCTCATTCACGGCATACAATACGTTGCAGCACTCCACCACACCCACGACATGATGATACAAATCCCTCCACCGACCATCTCCGCCTTTGCAACACGTCTCCACCGTATCATCAACAGCATACAGGAACGCCAACTACGCGCACCACACTACGCCCACACAAGAATTCCACGCTCAATCCACACCAAATGGCAACCACACCGCTGGCACCGCAACAAACCACACAAGAATGAACCTGCCCGCCAATGGTGCACCTACCACAATTCATCTACACACAGTAACCGCGACTGTCGTGCACAAAAGCATAACCGACAGCCCAGCCACAACGCCCACTCTGCATCCGTGTTCCCCATGATTGACACCAGTGAGCCACAATACAACGCCTCTATGGATCCCAACCCCACGCATGCCCAACCGAGGATTGACCTACCTGACCCCGAAACCCAGCGTAAGTTTTACATCCTGGACTCTGGGGCTCACCCCACACATCTTACACAACCACACACTCACACCAGACCACTAACGACCCCCCGTTACACCCGCACCGCCGACAATCGCCGACACTCAATCACACACTCCGGACCCGTGCAAATCCCTACGCAGACCATGCAGATCAACATATCTGACGCCATTGTCACCCCAACTATCAAAAACAACCTGGTATCGGTCCACTCACTCGCCTGCAACCATGGACCCGTCACATTCACTCCATCCAAGGCCTACATCAACACCAATGATCGCCACAGTACCCAACCAATAGCATCCTTCCGAGATGGATTGTACGTCATCGACAATAAACCCCCAGGATTCCCCGACATACCACCCCGCTGCAACAATACCAACTCTACATCCACGAAACCACCTCACACAAACAGCAAACGTGTACCACCCCACCCGATGACGACGCGATCACGCACACAACAACAGACTCGCCAATACAGCAAGTCGAAATCCACACACACACCGATTCCGGACACCCCTTCACAACACACTCGTTCGAAAACAAAGACTCGGAACTGGGACAGACCGTGGCGCACCAGTCCAACCACCAAACCTATACAACGCCCCCAAACCACAGCTCCGCCCAGACCGCACACTTCTCAAACACAAAATCGCCAGGAACAACCACCCAAAATGACCACACAACCGAATCCACCTAAATCACACAAACCAAACACGGCATCGCAGACGAGTGTCAAACACATCACCACGACAAACCAGCGACAAACCCAACCCACCCAACCGTCAACATTACCACTGCTTCTCCAACGCACACCGACCACCGCTCCGACCCGCACATCCCAGATCGTCAACCCCATCTCAGCTAAGCCCAGGACGTTCCACCCACTATACGCACCAGATCCGGATGACAGCCCACACCCCGCACATGACCTGCACCTAAAACTGGGTCATCCCAACCTCAAACCATGCGACAGATGTGCCGGCACAAACGAATCCCGGCCCTCGCCCCATATGAACACATGACCATCCCAGACATGACCTGCAGCGCGTGCGCCATAGCAAAAATCAAAGCCGCACCTCATAAACCGTCCGAACACGACCACCAAATCGGTGAGCACATTTCGTCTGACGTCTGCGGGCCTCTGCCCATCACATCCAAGCAGGGAAACAGATATTTCGTCACGTTCATAGACACCAAAACGCGATACATCACAGTATACTTCATCAACAACCGTACCACCATCCCTAACATCACAGTCGATCACATGGAATACATACACACCATGCAAGGCAAATACCCAAGTTTCTTTCGCTCGGACAACGCCCGCGAATACACCTCCTCCACTCTAAAACAACACCTCTCCATACGTGTCATAACACACATCACAACCGCTCCTTATACGCCACAACAAAATAGCATAGCGGAACGCATCAATCATACACTAATGGACACAGTGCGTGCCACCCTCGCTCACAGCCGCCTGGATGACCGCAACTGGCAATACGCTATGATGGACGCTGTATTCAAGCGAAACTTGACACTGCACGCCACCACACAGAAAATTCCCCACACTGAGTGGCACCAGACAACCCCCCACATCGACAAACTGTTCGCCTTCGGCCAAATCGGACACATACCAGTAGCGCAACCAAAAACCAAGTTAGACAACCGCGGCACACTCGTACGCTACCTAGCCGCCCTAGACCAAGACAATATACTGGTCTCAGACACCACCACTGGCCAAACTACCACAATCCCGGCCCTTGACTTCCATCCATACATCACAACGACCGACCCAACCTCCATGACGACCATGGCATTCCAGGCCACCAAACATCAGTCTCCCCGCCAATTAATACCGCAAAGGATCACCGCCCACACCCCTGCACCCACCAATCACCGCACCGCGCGAAAATACCCGGACTCAAAACTTTGGGCTATCTCCCACAACGACGAATTAGCCAAAATAGACCACATGCGCGCCATCACGTGGATTCCCCGGTACAAAACTCCGCCGAAAATACACCCGATACCACTCACCATGACCTACAAATATAAGCGCGACGCCGCAGGACAGATCGAAGAGCGTAAAGCCCGCTGTGCCGTACGCGGAGACCTTATGAAACCGCATACCCACTATGATCCCGACATGACCGCCACTTTCGCCGCCGACAAAACCACAATACGACTCATACTAGCACACGCGGCAGCCCACAACCTCCCTTTGGAACACTTCGATATATCCTCGGCCTTCCTACACGAAGCCTTTGACCACGAAAAACCTGTTTTTGTCAGACAACACCCCTCTTTCAACGGCTCCTATCGACACGACGCACACGTCGGTCAACTCCGTGGCAACCTATACGGCACTCGCCAGGCAGGCCGTATCTTTTCGGACGGGACGCGCAAATTCCTCGGATCCCTTGGGTACACACAACTCAAATCCGACCCGTGTACATACACCAAAATAACATCAGACGCACAGGTCATAGTCGCAACCACCATCGACGATTTCCTCGTCTGCGCCACAAACACCAACCTAATAACACAACTCTACACCCAACTCCAAGCTAAATACAAAATCAAACGACTCGGCACGCCAACGAAATACCTCAACTGGAAAATCATCCGCGACAAACACGGCGTCCACCTCTCCCAACCACACGTAGTCGACTCCATCATCTCCAAAACGAGAATGATCGATGCCAAGCCACTGGAGCACTTATACTCCGACGGAATTGATTTGTCACCTCCAAAGGACGATGACGACATCGACTTGAGCACAGCCACTACGTACCGAGAAACACTAGGCGAACTCCGCTATCTAACTGACTCGACCCGCCCAGACATGCAATTCTACACGAACTCTCTGGCGCGCACAAACCACAAACCCACAGAACGGCACTGGAAGCTCCTTAAGCGATTGGTACGCTTCCTAAAACATACCCATCACACGGGAATACAAATGCCCTGCACACCATCAACAGACACACTAATCTCATACTCCGATTCGGACTTCGCCAATGATACGACCACCAGGAAATCTATATCTGGGTCCGTCCACACTCTCCACGGCGCGCCTATACACTGGACATCCCAACGCCAATCAATTGTAGCGACTAGCACATGCGAAGCAGAAACCATTGCCGCATCCGAAGCTGTACGCCAAACCAAATGGCTCAGCAGCATCCTCAAGGAATTGCAACTTATCGACCCTCACAAACCTATCCTCACATATATAGATTCACAATCCGCCCTCACCATCGCGAAAAGTACAGCGCCAACCAAGCGCCGAAAATTCATCGATATTCGCTACCACCACCTCTTAGACACTGTCCAATCCGGCACCATCAACCTACAATACCTCCCCACTCACAAAATGCTGGCGGACATATTCACGAAACCGCTCACGAAACAGCCATTCCGTTCCCTCACGTCATCCCTAAAGATACAGGCGAGTTCGACACCGCACAATACATTGTCGCTCCCCGCCCCTGGGCGACAGGGGGAGTGTCAGGACGCTAACTCAACAAAACGTCGCCCAGCGACGACTCACTCCAGACAGGACGCTAACTCAACAAACGAAACTAACACTAACAAGTACACTGAAAAGTGTTACACTGACAATGCGACAAGCATAAAGAATAGCATTTAAGACCACTTACGTTAGGATCAATAAACGGACGACGGTGACGGAGATCACCCTTCCAACATAAATCTTCGCTTTCGAGATCACTGGACTCGATTATTATAACGTCGTTCCAGTCGAGGTGGATGGCTGCGTCATGTGACAGTCTGTCTCTATCTGTTCCATTATTGCTGAAGTGGTCGGTGAGTTGGGAGTGCGTAGTGGCCATAAGTAACTTTGGGTTTGGCCCGCACTTGCACAACCGCCGTCACATCCACATGTTCAATCATCCCGCACCGGCTTGATCGCAACCACCTCTTCACCGTCCACTTTGTCTCGAGCTTGGTGCATGCTGGTGGAACCTAGATGGTGACACCACCGGCATTCTCCACATTCATCCATTCGCACGGCCCTTGCCAGATTTGAAACACGTGCATCGACAGGGAACAATGGGGTGTCTGTGCAGTCAGTGAAACTGAAACGGTAAAAGAAAGGGGTTAGTTTGGGAGCGCGCCAGTCGTTGTGAAGTACAGACTCGGGGCGATGAAGGAAAGTAAGGTGATGGAGTATGGGTCACTTCTTGACCACAAACCTGCCAGATAGATTGCGTGGTGGAATGACTTGCATTGCCTGAACATCTGGGGATGTGGGATGCCTTGAGACCGCAACTGTAGGAATGAAGAATCGTACACTGCTACCTTTCGGCAGAAAGTCGTCACTGGCGCTCAAGAGTATCGGAACTCACAAAAACCTCTAATTGAAAGCTCATGGTGTTGACATTCAACAATACTCTATGAAGTCGGTCGCATTCCGTACCCGTTTTCAGTAAGCAGCCTTTTGTGCTTTGGAATAGAACATGACACTCATTGCATGGGCGTATTCTGCCAATCACCGCGTATTGAGTGCTACCTGATTGTGAAAACATGTTTCGTCCGACAATTACGCTGCATCATTAACAGTGGCCGATAACCCATTCAGTCCATAGCGCCATTGCTTGACTCTCGAGATGAAGACATTGCTTTGCTCACCCTCAATAGTCAACACCCTCGCAAACACATTCCATTCTTTAGTCCATCGCTTCAGCCTCGCTGGCTGAGCAGACCTGTCCTTGTTCTAGAGAACTGTGACGGCGAACAGTCAGTCACCAACAACTACTACTACTACAGAACAACCGTGGTCCCCTACTTGACCGCACTGCAGCTGCAATTTATTCATTTTCCAAACCGCCCGCATTGTACTGCACTGCGTTGTGAGCACAGTCAGTGCCATTCCCATTGCCGAAACAAAGAACCCAAAGCCGTTTGTGTTACGTAGGTTGAACTTGCCATGCGAACGGATTGCTGAGCATAGTTTGTATATCGTATTCGTATTTCAATTTTGGCGAGTCGGGTGAAAAAATGGGCTCTGCACAATTTAGTTGCGCCTGTGTTCGTGGTGCGAATCGACGACTAGAATTTTGTGAGGAAGCGCACATCGACATGACCAATGTCAGTATTGACGCACATCAATACGACATCGTTGAATCGGACAACACTGCGCGGCGGCGTTTCTGCATTTGAGACCAAAATATCGAAGCCGAGGACGAAAGCGGCTATCTTTGAGTTATGCGGACACATGAAAGACGAGACAAGTATGTTTGGAGTGAGTACTGCCTGGCCACGAGGCGGATTCCAGCAGAGTGGCGAGCTGTTACAAGCAGTCACGCCGTACAAGTACGCCGGGTGCTTCACGCTGATGGCCAGGCGTAGAGGCGTGGGTGTTTGGGAATGCTATGACGCGGGGTTGACAACGCCTGAACGGGGGAGTGTGAATGATGAATAGCATGACGGGGATGATCAGAGATGGTGTTGGAGGATTTGTCGATGTGGATATTGGTGTGATGTGTGATGATGGCTGCGGTGAATGTGGGTTTGGTCGTGAAGAATAGAAATGATGGAGAGGGCATGGAAGGGGGTCGTTTTGGCTTGTTTAGAGTTCAATTCGTGATGTTGGCATCATTGCAACGCTTTGCAATGTACGTCTGATTCTGGCACGATGCCATTCGAGGTTGTGATTGATCGTGCAGAGTAGTATATTCTGTCAGTATAGTTGTTGTACATAGGAACGACCGACCAATGGCCGATGAATCGAACAACACAATCAGTCACTAGCTTTTTCGTGCTGGCATCCTGTGTGCACACTGTCCTTCCCTATTGTGGATACGCCAATCTATAGAAGGTAGGACAGATGAGATAGCAGACCTCTGAAATGCGTCTATCAGTTAAGTTTCGGAAATAATGATCTCTATGTTGCTAGCACCAGTTCCTGTGCAAACATACCCGACTTACACCGCGGAATGGACACATCTGAAGTCTTCAGTCGGGTAGCTTAACGACACCGGTTCCAAAATCACACTGCACATTAGACGATTTCTGGTGTTGCCATATGGGAATATATGGAAATTGCATGGAAATGTTTGTGGCGCATTTTGCTCAGCAGGCGGTGCCAGTACGGAGCCGAGTTTTGGCATACGTACGCCTGGGGGGAACTGGGTTACGATCTTACAGCGTAAATGTTAGGGCTAGAGAAGTAGAAGTTTTGCTCGAAAGTTTAATTGTGTGACGTAACGGCCTCGCTCCTAGTAACGCGCTATGGTAAAAGACAGTTGTCCCCGAATCGAGATCCTGAGATATGCTGCTGCACTGCGCGAGATTTTGCACTCATCAATCTCATTTGGCTGTCTTTGCATGCGAACGCCAAGACAGATGAAAAGCTGCGGCCTCAGCTTAGCTGCAAGCAATTAATCAATTTCGAAAGGCAGTCAGTTGAAGTGAGATATGCCTTTGCAACTAGCACTGCCTGCTTGTCCAGCACTCCGAGAAGCCATGGTTGTGAAATTCATCGACGATGACGTTTGGTGTGCGCCGTGCAGAACGCAAACCTAACGTCATCTGCGATCAATTTGTAATCCTTTGCAAATCGTACCGTTGCTCTCTATATTCTGTGCAGTGGTTCTACAGCAGTGCAGGTATTCTTCATCGGAATGAATGCAGTTCCGTGAGAATAGCAACACATCGTGGGATATTCTATAAAATGAATGAGCAGAAGTGTCATCAGTGCTATAAATCACCCTTATGCAGATGGGTGATAGCATGGTTGTATGGATGCGCGGTTGGGATACATTGGGTATAAATGTTTGAAAATGAAGACCCTGGTCGTGAACGAAAGAGCAGTTGATGAACAGGGGGAAGAAAAGTGTTCTATCAAGAAATGACCCGAGTTCGTACACAAAGACAACATACCGTTTCCCGTTCGAGAACGAAGACGGGGACCTGCCTTTTGGCCGTAACAACATGTAGTGTCATGAAAGCGCCTATGATTTCGGCAATGATGTTGAAGGCAGCTGCAGAAGAATACTCTGATTACATGCTCCGTCTTGAGCGAAAGGCAAAAATATATGCTGGAAGATTCGACTTACATGAGCTTGACGACTTCGAATGCTTGCGAAGGTTCAGATTTGGAAAGGTGGAGTTGAACAGGATTCTATATGCAATGGGCTGGCAGGGAATTATTCTGAAAACGGAGAGAGGGGAGTACAAAGCCACTGGAACAGAGGCATTCTGTTTGCTGCTCCGACGTCTCAGCTCACCTTGCATTTGGAGAGATCTCGAGGAAGAGTTTCATAGATCTTCTACAGCGCTATGTGAGATATTCTACTTTGCTCTGGAACTATTTCATGAAGAATTCAAAACTTTGGTGACCTCGTTCTGTTCTTCGTTCATACAGGAAAGAAGTAATATGTATGCTTCAAAGGTTCATGAATCTGGGGCACCACTAGATAGCTGCGTGGGTTTTATAGATGCCACTAACATATACATATCGAGGCCGAAGGGAAGCATGCAAAGAGCAACTTACAATGGCCACAAACGACGAAATTGTATTAAATTTCAAGCGATGACGCTTCCAGATGGGCTTATTTTCAACGTATTTGGTCCTATCGAAGGCCGCCGTCATGACATTATTCTGTTTCGCAATTCAGAACTTGAACAGAGTCTTCAGCAATCGCTTATGGTGCATGGAAGGCAATTCTACGTTTATGCGGATTCAGCATACGTTTTGAGGCCTTATATGATGGTAGGATTTCGGCAGCCATATATCTTTGAGGAGGAAGCACTATTCAACAAAAGAATGGCTTCCGCGCGCATATCTGTAGAATGGGCGTTTCATGAAGTTAAGAAATACTTCACGCATTTAGACTATCCACGCAAATTGCGAGTGGGAATGTCTCCGGTTGGACTTTGGTACATATGTGCATGTGTTTTGACTAACTTCCATACCTGCATATATGGATCACAAACAAGTCTATACTTCGATTGTAGCCCCCCCACCATAGAAGAGTACATTTCGATGAGTGATTAGTACAAATCTGTGCTGGTAGACAAAACTAATGGAAACATAGTGAAAATGTAAAGCTCTAGCATCACAATCTGACGTCCATGATGAAATTTTACTTTCCATTCATTTCATAGGCTTGATGGATCGGATCACAATACCGCTATACTCAAATTGTTTGCCTTCCTTCAACTCTATTGCTCCTCTCCCCGGCAGGAATCCCATTCGAAAGTTGGGAACAACCTCATCCTCGTCACTGCTTTCAGAATTAGTGGATGACTTTCCCAGCGCCTGGCCCGAATGAAGTTCGGGCACGCGTTTGGTTTGTTCAGGGAGCGCTGATGATGCAAAATTTGATGACAAATCCATTGTAATTCGTTGCTGAGGACGAGATGATATATCTGGAACAAGCGCACTGACGTCTTCTTGACTTCCCGTACGCTGCGCAGCAGTGTCATCGGGATGTTCATTTGTGATCGATACAGGTGTTTCCGCATCTTCTCGGGTAGGCCGAGTGAACAGAGACCGAAATTTTGATGAACTTGCAGCTGCCGTATTGGTGAAAGGTGCCTTGTTGTTAAGTTTGCGGTCAGCAAGATCCCGGAAAAGAAACATATCCTGGAACAGAAGTTCTGTCTCAAATTTTTCTACAATTGCAGCTCGGAAGCAGGTTCCGCTAAACTATTACGTCGCGCAGCAACAACAACATTTCTTGCTGCAACATAAGCATCGCGTGTTTCGCGGTGTTTTCGCATCCCTTCCTCATTAAATCGCAAGGCAGCTTCTAGGCGTTGCTTGAAACGAGGAAGCAGGCGATCCAAAGCCCAAAAACATCGACGTGTGGCCGTTTTAGGACGTACCTTGCGGTTGATATCCGATAAATACATGATAGTGGATAAAAGAGTATGGTATTGAAAGTCGTCCAGAACAATTTTGACAACTGGGAAGTGGAGGTCCATCTGTACACGGGGAAGATGCTTGAGGGCTTTGAGCTTTTCATCTCTTCCAGGAAAAGCATATGCCAATGCAGGGCTTTTAGTAATGGCAATTCGCAATTCACCGTCCGTTGGTTCAATAGCTTGTCGGGAACATTCTCGAACGAGACCAGCCCATTGACCTCTTCTTCTTGTCGAATTTGGGTCAAGAATCCATGACTTTAAATCATTACTAGAATTTCCCGGCTCCCAGTTTAAAACCAAGCCACGCATATATAGTACTTTATGTACAATTGGAGAGGATGAATCTTCAATGAAAACTGGTTTCCAGAGATGATTTGTAGAATATACTCGAAGAGAATCCATTCCAAGGGTCGCAGTATAAGGCCTTTCTCGGACGCTACTTGCATCTTCGTATTGAATGACGACATTTTCGACGTCGATTTGAATATTGTCGACAATTTCGGTGACCACCCTGCATGTGAATCGCCAGCCCCAACGGGCGACACGACTAGAAGTTAGTGGCGCGTCATTGGCATAAAATGCGGTATCATCAGCAGCAGTGGAAGGATCGGAGGAATCAGCCGAGCGCACAGACGACTTTGCATCACGGACAGCTTCATCTGTGGCGAGCTTTGCTGCTTTGAGGCGACGCTCACGAAGTTCAAGGGCGGTCTGGTCACCGTCAGTGACTGGGGAAGCGACGACAGTGACGTCATGCATAAAAATGCGTGCAGGAGCAGAGCGCTAAGTCTTCCACGGCACTTCAAGGCGTAGAATCCCGATGTACCTGCAGTTACAGTGACGGGAAGATCGAGACCTACCGTTTTGAACTGAACGGCCAGTGCATCCGGACGGAGGCACAAATGAGTGAGTTCGAGAGCTCCGCGTCAGACGCCCACGAAAGCTGATACCGACCGTGACCGGATCAGCTCAGTTCTGGATCCGTCACGCCTGACACTATCTTCGTCACGTTATTCTCATATTCACCACACAGATTGGTACAACCACATAATCGCTGCTGCGTTGTACCTATCCGCAACTTAAGATAGCTACATGCCTAACCGCTAATCCTTCTTCACATTTCTTATCAGTCCACTCCAAGCGCTCAGTCTCCCAGTCCTTCTTTGGCCACAGTGCCAGAGCTAATACCCAAGACGAGGCGCCGAAGCAGCAACCCGGCGGTGGCCACCGCCGGTACAATGCGCGATCCATATACAACTTTGGCCTCTTTGGGCAGACGAGCAAACTCTGGCCTCCGCGTCTCATCACTTACCGATGGCGACTGTAATCAGCCAAAAAAAAGCTTTCTCGCAAGAATTCCTTCGCCTCATTTAGTCGCCAACGCACAGCTAGGATCGGTTCTCTCTTCCGCTCAGAACATATAACTCTGGTTCGTCTCTATTTCGATCGCGCTGCAGCCCACGACACTGTTGATGAACTTGGGGAGCTCGGCCTGTGACAATTCAAAAACCTCAATGAAAATCAATCTTCATTTCAGCGTACCTTCTCCGATAATGTTCGCCGCTGTGATGACATGCTGCGTGTCATCTGCTTCATCATATCAGAGATTGACCGAACCCCCAATTTAATTCAGGCCCCCTCTTCCTGAAATGCTCCAGGCAACATGCCTACTTTCCGTCTTGACGATCTTAATGCACACCTCGCAAGTCTTGAGCATTCTTTGGTAGAAATGAACGGGAACACTGAAGCCCTTACCTCCCAGTACAACGAAACCGTTGAGTTGCGCTGTGTCCTAGAGCGTACTGCAGAGTTCTTCCGATCTGCTCGGCAAATTCAAGATCCTTCGCTTCCTAACTCTGCTACAACGAAAGTTCCCGGTTCTGGACTCATTTCAGATGTGATGAACAAGATATCTGCGCTATCAGATACTCCTACCATTGTTGTAGATGACTATGCTGATGCATCTCCGTCTTCCTTTGGTGCCGGAATAGGTATACATCAAACGAAGCGTAGCCAGTCAAGCCTCCTGTCTTTCTTTACAGGTACTATCTCAAGGGAAAAATTTCCGCATTTGAGCACATTCTGTTCCGAGCAACTCACAGGAATTGTATTGTGCGTTATGCCGATGTCGACGAGAAACTTATTGATCCCGATACCAAGGAGGAGACTGAAAAGAGCGTGTTCATGGTCTTCTTCTCCGGTTCTGCGGTCAGAATGAAAGTAGCAAAGATTTATGACGCGTTCAATGCGAACTGCTACTCTGTCCCAGAGGATCATGCAAGCCAGATGGCTGCTTTCAACAAATGCAAAAATCTTCTAAATGAACTTGAGGCAATCATGTATTCCAGTTCTTCTCACAGACTCGACATCCTCCGAGATGTTAGTCAAAAGATTTGTCATGGCGTGAAAAAGTTAAACGAGACATGGGTATCTTCAACACTCTTTTCATTTGAATTTGTTCACCTATTGCAGGAGTGTAAATGTCCGTGACGACCTGGATGATGAGGAGAGGCGCAATGAAGCACTGCCGATTTCGTTCATCACTGCGCGACATGTTTTTACAGCTTTAACGTAGTGCGTTTAGTATGGAAAAAAATGGATGGATACGCTTCTAGCTGAGTTCAACATCTTTCAGGTTTATGAATATGTATGTGAGCTTCCCTTCCCCTCTTGAATACGGATCCAAACTCAATATTTTATCTATCTGCTATAAGTATAAGTTATGGCATTTCACAAAACATAAGCCTGAAGTTGGTTCGTTTTCTGCGTTTGAATGGAACTACATCCAAGAACTACAGTCATGACAAGAGAAATCAAAACATGCTGATGAAGGGTGGTTCCAAGAAGGGTTTACTTAGGTATCGAAGGGATCTAAAACGGTAGATGCGATGTAAGAAATCCAAAAAACCTTCATTAAGCCTACAGCTTGCGCATAAGGATATCTCGGAAGGCCTTACGATCTTCGGCATCCGCAGCTTCTCGCGCTGCCTGAGCAGCAGCTCTCAGCTTTCTCTCGTCAGCTTCAGCTTTTTGCTGAGCTACATGTGCTGCAAGCTTCTCTTTCTCTAGCTCTATTTTCTTATATTCTAGATCTATTTCTGCTTCTGATTTCTTGCCACTTTGTTGCTGCGATTCATGTTTTGCTCTCTCGAACTGCAGGATGTCCCTTTCATGCGCCAGCCGGTCCTCACGATATTTTCTTTCCGCTATGTTATTTTCAGCTTCCATTGAGAGTCTCTTTGCATCTCTCTCGTCTTGTATTGTTGACAGTCTCAATTGGTTTGCTTGGAAGTTTTCCATACTTATGAACAGTGAGGAAAACTCGTCTTGTTCCCTTCCCCGTTTCAATCCTCTTCGGCGAGTTATATCGACCTCATTGTCGACAATTATTTCTTGACTTGGAGGGCCGGCAGAATGCTCTCCGATTGAATGGTCCCGTGCCATCATGTTTTGGACAGCCTGCGAGCGTCTCGTTATCGCCATTGCACAAACTTCTGAGCCTCCAGCTTCAACCTCTTCTCGACACCTCTCTTCCCGTTCCTGCCTGTCTTTCCGCCTTTTTCTGGTTGATATCATCTCGTATTTTGCTGCACAAACTGAGATATTTTTCAATCGTTAAATCGTCGCTGTCTACCGGGTTATCTCCTTTCTCGAAGCGAGACATGTTGTTATTAAACCTATCTCTGCAATGAGTCGTATCCGTTTTCCACATTTCCAGTCTTCTATTTCGGTTTCTACCTCTGAAGCTTGACCTCATCTCGAGGTCTTCCTTGATAGTCTCTCTGAACAACTCAGATCCATTGAGGCTTTTTGCCACTCCCTCAAATGCAGCAATGACTCTTCCACGGTTTGCGACATGTGCTTTCTGGTGCAACACTTCCTCCATAAGTATAACATCCAATTCTGTGCTGAAACGCCGCTGCTTTTTACGCTTCTGCTTATTTCCAACGGTTCGTAGCGATTCCACATCGCTTTCGTCGTTTACAACCAAAACCTCTTCTGCTTCCCTTGGAATCACAGCTCCAGCATCTGCACAATGTATAGTTGAATTTACAGTCCTGTTTGCAGCTGTAGATTCACTGAGACTGCTTACGAGGAACACACTTTGGTCTAATGCTTCCGTTTGAGGACAATGGAGTCGGTTCGGTTGCCTGACAGATACAGTTCCATCATTAGTATTGTCCAGCACTTCTTCATCCATAAACAAATATGGTTCACCATAGTATCCCGCATATTGAACAGTTGTCTTTCCTCTTGATTCATTCAGTACTACAGGATTGGTACAATACGAATGTCCTTCACTTTCAATCTGTCCTCCAGGTTCTTCGTTTACCAAGTCGGAAACCTTAATTTGGCGTTTTCCATAGTTTTCCATCTCCTTCACCGTCATTAGCATGTAAATGTCAATCCACGCCTTCCTTTCAGTCCCCTCCAACGCAATTCAATGGTGCCCTCTACAACCAGATATTCTTCTCTTCCATTCGTTTGCCTCTTATAACTTTCCGAATAACGAGCGCTGTATTGGATTCGGGATCTGAAAGTGTATTTGCAAACATGTTCCTATGTGCTATTGAAAATTATGGGTTCATCTGGATTCTCCCTCATTCTACCCTTTCCAAACGCGCATCCATACAACCATGCTATCACCCATCTGCATAAGGGTGATTTATAGCACTGATGACACTTCTGCTCATTCATTTTATAGAATATCCCACGATGTGTTGCTATTCTCACGGAACTGCATTCATTCCGATGAAGAATACCTGCACTGCTGTAGAACCACTGCACAGAATATAGAGAGCAACGGTACGATTTGCAAAGGATTACAAATTGATCGCAGATGACGTTAGGTTTGCGTTCTGCACGGCGCACACCAAACGTCATCGTCGATGAATTTCACAACCATGGCTTCTCGGAGTGCTGGACAAGCAGGCAGTGCTAGTTGCAAAGGCATATCTCACTTCAACTGACTGCCTTTCGAAATTGATTAATTGCTTGCAGCTAAGCTGAGGCCGCAGCTTTTCATCTGTCTTGGCGTTCGCATGCAAAGACAGCCAAATGAGATTGATGAGTGCAAAATCTCGCGCAGTGCAGCAGCATATCTCAGGATCTCGATTCGGGGACAACTGTCTTTTACTATAGCGCGTTACTAGGAGCGAGGCCGTTACGTCACACAATTAAACTTTCGAGCAAAACTTCTACTTCTCTAGCCCTAACATTTACGCTGTAAGATCGTAACCCAGTTCCCCCCAGGCGTACGTATGCCAAAACTCGGCTCCGTACTGGCACCGCCTGCTGAGCAAAATGCGCCACAAACATTTCCATGCAATTTCCATATATTCCCATATGGCAACACCAGAAATCGTCTATTGCGTACCAATGATAAACTGCCTTTGAGGTTTAGGGGAACGATTCCAATCACTAGTGTGTAAGTAAGTGTGTGCGTGTGTGGGTAAACGTTGAGGAATGTTAGATTTCCTTCAGCATTGATTTCCACCACAGAATATAATATTGGGACATCGCGACTGAGTGGATGGGTGGATGGGCGGAAAGCTGATGGGTTTGTTCCGCTCTCGAGAGCATATTCAGTTCGGACTGCTCAGAAAACAGCCAGTAGTCATCCATGACTCACTCGCGAGTCCGGTGTATATCGTTTACACGTCTATATATGTATATATGTACACCTATACCTACCTTCTGTTCTCTTCGTATGTCCATCTCCTGCAGCTGCTTGCAAGCTGCCGTGTTCCCAAAGTGCTCAGTCTTCCAACGCCGCCTGGATCGCGTCCACTAACTCATCAATTAGCTTGTCGCGACCGTCCTTCATCCCAACCGAATCTTCGTTGGTGACGCCACCAACATTCTTCACGCCCACCCACTTGCACAGTTGCTGCAGACCCTCGAACACTTCCTCTAGAGACAACTCACCGTTGACCAGCCTGTGCGCAAACGCGCGACTGGGGGCGAATGCTGGACAACCATTGGTATTGGTCCTCCAGAACAGTGAAGGATCTGTACAGCTGGCGCGGCTGAGACGATAGAAAAACGGGATTAGTTTGGGCGGGCATTGACCGGTTTGGGATGCGGATTGGACGCGATACAGAAATGTGAAGAGCTCGAGAATGGGCCATTTCTTGGCTATAAACTCGTCGGACAGAACGAAGACGGCGACAGGGGTGGAGACCATTGCTGCTGACAGAGCTGAGGGAACATGTGAGCCGGGGGCCATATCCATCTTGTCGACGAAAGCGGGAATGTTAAGACGGGCGAGCTTTTGGCGGAGTGGAATGGCAATTGAAAATTTGTCCTCGCCAGCATGACTGATGAAGACGGAAAAGGGAGGGGGGCGGGAAGTTGTGGACGTAGTGCGCACGATATCAGCAGCCTGCTGGGACAGGGAAGGTGCAGAGGCAGAGTTGAAGGAATGGTTTGGAATAGGGTCTGGGGCTGGGAAGTGATGCTTTGCGGCAGGGACTGTGAATCTGCTACGGTTTAGACTAGTATTGGGCGTGGTGGTACGCTGGAAGATGGGAAACGAGTGACATTTGGTGGAGGAGGAGTGAGTAATGGAATGGGCTGGCAGTGCTAGAGAAGAAGTGGGTAAATGGACGAAAGTGAGGTGGTATGCGACAGCTAGTCGGCGCGCCAGCGCAGTGGAAGGGGGCATGTTGAAGTCGTTGAAAAGTGTGGTGGCGCTGAGAGCGGAGCGTGTGGGTAGCCCCTATAAAAGGTCGAGTGTGCCGTGATCTGGTCGGTCTGGAACTGTACATCGTTCTAGGGCATTCCAGCATTGCACAGGAGAGAGGTGTGGCAGGGAACTGAGGCCAAGTGAGTTGCGAACCATCGGAGTAGCAGATGAAGTGAGAAGTGGCAGGAGAGAAAGCTGGAGGGCATGAGGATGAGATCAATCCTTTGCTGCTATTGGCGCAGCGACGGTCCACGCCGGCCGTCAACGGAGAGGGTAATGTAGCTGGCAAGTTGGGAGGAAACTCTGCGGACGGTGCAACGCAAGCAGGTCGGTACAATCTCAAGTTTAGCAGACACAAGTTGTCTTTGGTAACAGCAGTGCAAATTCAAAAGGCCTTGTGCGATTCATTGGCCACACGAGATAGCTCAGCGCTGGAGTCGCAGAGCCGTGGGACCCCGCGGCGGGACACGTTCAACAGTGTAAGGTAACGGGTCGGGATCGTTGTGAAGAGATGATCTTGTCTATATTTCGAGTGTATCATTATGAGCAGTTGTGATGAAGTGCGGTACGGACGGTAGCGCAGCGCAGTCGGGGGTCGTCGTCGGTGACGAACAACTTACTACTTACAGTGCTTACAACTATATCTTGCTCCCTTTATAACTTGACCGTCGTTGACGACAACCGTCAATAAACGAGATCATCGATTATCTTCACAGTCGGTGCGACTGCAGGAGTCACGTGACCAACTGTGCCTTTCAACCATCTCTTCTTCAAATTTTGCTGCACGATACTGTAGATCTGGCGGGACAACTGTCACGGAGATTCACACGTGTCAATTTTCTACTGGCAGAGGTAACGAACATAGTGGATTGAATCTGCCACGCGTGCCGCACACGAATGGCGCTCGCTCGACGGCCCGTCGACGACGCGGGCGGAAGAAGCAATTTGACGGCCACCCGGGATCGTAGATTGCGAATGGCCCATCCATCCTCAATCTACTGTTGTTGCTATCACTAATGGCGTGGCGGTTCCGCACGCTTCGCCACGGGGGTGGGACAAGTGGGGGGGGGCAAGGCGCCTGTGATGATTGGAGAGGAGGTTGAGGTGGATGTTTGGGCCGAACAGTTTGGAGGAGCTGGCGGTGCCGTTACATTGGTTTGATATTGTCGCAGGAGGGATGAAGGGCACGGGAGTGGCTGTTTCCTGTAGGTAGCGTTGACAGGTGAAGAAGGGAAACGGTGGACACGGTTAATGTTTGGGGGTTTAAGGAGAATGGTGATTTGGAAGACGTGGGTCTGTGGGCACCGTGGAGAAAATTTATATATGAAAAGGGAGATATGGGGCTGGGGAGTGAGGCGGGGAGGGAGCGGTAAGGGAGGTTTTGGATTGTTGATTCGGTGAACGGACACGAGTGTTATAGTATTATACGTATGTATGTATGGGATGTAGAGAGCACATTAGGACAGACGGGGGGCCGTTGAGTCGTTGAGTGGTTCACATTGGGTCGAGGATCAGAGGCGAATTCTGAAATGGATCAATTTTTTATGATTAATTATCGTGCTATGAGGTGCCTGATGGGCAACACCTGAGCTCGGATTGCATGTCAATTTTGAATGTGAACTGGGAGCTACTCAGTTGCAGCGTGTTGTACTGAGAAGATTTCGCTGTACTGTTGTACTGATGAGATGGTCAATGATCCAAGGCAGCCTGGATGGCAAGGACCAGTTGGTCAATTAGGATATCACGAGCATGGTGCATGGCAGGAGTATCTTCGTTGGTGACACTGTTTGGATTTTCTACACCAACCCACTTGGAGAGGTTTTGGAGGGATTGGGAAGCTTGCTGGAGGGAGAGGTCACCGTTGACAGTCCTGTGAGCAAAGCCGTGTTTGGGGTCGGGATTGATTCTCCAGAAGAGGGAGGGCTGTGTGCAGTCGTCAAGAGTGAGGCGGTAGAAGAATGGGATAAGTTTGGGAGGGGGATGGGGGGACTGGGACGGAGACTGAACGCGATGGAGAAAGGTGAGGAGCTCGAGCATGGGCCACTTTTTGGCGACGAAATCGTCGGACAGAATGAAGACGGCGACAGGGGCGGAGGACATTGCAGCGTGCATGAGAGAAGGGGCATGGGAGCCAGGAGTCATATCCATTTTGTCGACGAAAGCGGGGATGTTGAGACGAGCGAGCTTTTGACGGAGTGGAAGGGCGATTGAAAGCTTGTCCTCACCGGCATGACTGATGAAGACAGAGAAGGGAGGGGGGGATGGGGAAGGTGTGTGTGCAATTTGGGCAGCCTGGTGGGGCAAGGAAGAGGAAGCATTTGAGCTGGAATTGGGAGTGCGTTTGTGTCGAGAATGGGAGAACAGCGACTTGAGACGAGAAGTGAAACGGTTGGTGGAGGGGGGATGGGAGCGAAGTGTGTGGTGGTGATGAAGGGGTGAAGGTGTATGGGTTGAATGGCTGGAGAAGAAGTGGATGAAAGTGAGGGCAGCTGAAGCAGCCAGTCTGCGAGCTTGGGTAGGGATCGACGGGGTCATGTCGGTCGGTCGGTTCGGTGATAGAATTATGGGCGTTGTTTTCTCTGGGGCCGGTCCTGGGGTGGTGTGGGTGTGAGAAAATAAATAAATATACGCATCGGACGATGGTGTACGTTTATTGCATTGAGCCGGTATGTGTGAAAAAAGAAAATAATTTTCGTTCTCTCGTGCAGCAATTGTCATTGGTGCACATAATGTTGGGATATTCATATAACCAGGCGACATGCCAACTCTAGTGTCTGCGCAGGCACAACATTCTTTATAGTCTAACACATAATGGCCATGGATCGGTATCGTTGTGTAGGTAATCTTGTAACGTGCCCAACCTAGAATCGGTTCAGTACTGATTGCTGTTCTGGTTCTGACAGATTGGGAAGAAAAGTCGTAAATGGCGTGTGGAGCTCTCGGGCTCCCGGTTTAGTCGTCGTCTATCGTTCTTTCTCACCTCTATTTCCCAAAAGAAGTCGTGTTAAGTAGTCAAGTAGCCGGGGAGAAGCACGGCGGAGGCCACTCCGGCACTAGGAGGATTACAGCAGCAAGCAGCGGTGAACACTGGGACTGGGAGTTCCGACTGCAACGTGGCCTTGCATTTTGGAAACTAATTTTTACTCCTAGGCACATTCACGTTGACGCAGCACACTAAAACGCTTCCAGAAGAGAGCCATATCCCTTACGATTTCCGTCATCCCTGTACTGCTCGTCGAGCGCAATAACCATAAATACCATCAGAGCGCTGTCCACACCTGGTTCCACACGAATAACATAAGAATCATTCTCGAAGACGATATTACTAACACTCAAACTCTTCCTCTTCACACTAGCCAACACTCTACCGGTAGCGCTCTCCTTGATATCAAAATCCTTCCTGAAAAAGTTACCCTTAACCTCCAAATAGGGGTCGCCATCATCGGAAGTTCCCTTCCACGCCAGCACGGTACTGGTGCCCATACCGGGGATGAACCCCTTCTTCCTCAGCGTAATAACGGTATTCTTCGTGGCGGCCTCGGAGATCTGCATGCGACCGCGCAGACTAACAATGCTCTCTGCCATCTTATAGATCGAGTTTCCCGACATATCATTGAGAGATTTGGAGTCCTTAAACGACAGTGCCTTACCCTTCACCTGGAAGACGGGCTGCTTGGTCTGCACGTCCTTGATCGAAAACGAGTCACCGGAGAACGAAAAGAGCTTTTCCTGCAATTTAAACTCCATCGGCCGGTCGAAGACATAGGGCGCGGCGGCAGCTGCGAGCGCTACGCCGGGCGCGGATGCGGCGCCCGCGGACTGCGAAGGGTATCCGGACGGGGTCGCTTGCGGGGCGGGTGGGGCGGCGCCCTCCGGCGCCGGAGGCTCCCATTGCGTCTTGCCGGATACGTGCGAAAAGTAGTAGCGCCCTTCCGGGGTCTGGTGCGCGCTCCAGCCTGGTGGCATAAGATTGGACATGGTGATGGTTTTTCAGTTGTTGATGCAGGTTGTGATGACAACGGGTTGCACGAGATGCGGGTGCGCTTTTATGCAGATTGACTGGGGCGGATTATTGTCGAGAACGGCGGTTACAGCAATGTATATCCGCTGAAGATTTTGGTGTGCTACGTACGGTATTGGTGGTGGACGTGTAGGGCGACGTGATTGGTTGGTGCGGATATTTTTCGAGTTGGCTGCGTTTTGCTGACAGCGTTATTGACATTGGTGTTTGCGTCGTTTTGTCCGCAAGGTTCGGCCGCTCGGATTGGCTGCGTGTAACCAAATGCCTGTGCAGGCTGTATGGAGCTTTTGGAGTCGTGTGGAAAACGATTTATTACATGGCATCGTGTGGCGGTATAGAAAACTTTGTTCATTGCTATTTCGAGAAGCGCGTGTCATGGAGTGCGGACAATAGTCATGGACGCCTTGAGACCTGACGCGATGCAAATCACCGCCAATTCCACATCGAAGACGTTGACGGTGTATAGGCGGCATGTTACCAGCGACTCGCCTGCATTGCTGTTCCCACACGTGCCGAGAATTGACACATCTACAAAACCAACCACCAACAATTAAATTAGATACAGCCGGCACACACGTGTCCAAACCTCGCGGTCCCATTGAACATATTCGGCGCTTTCGACGCATTACGTTTCCACCTAGACGCGGCTATCCATCCCCGCTGGTCGACACGCCACGACGATTCGTCCAAGCGAATAAACCCCAACAATCCTCCACCATCTCAACACACAAACCACCCTCAAACAAAACCCGCACGCATTGCAACCACCCATCGCATCCGCGTCCAAATCCGCCACACCACGACCTACAACACCCACCAGCCGCCCAACCCGCCCATTCCACACCGCCCTCGCTCAAACGCGTGCACGCGCCAGCGCGAGACGCCGAGGATCGTCAATATCCGCCGCCACCCGCGGGAGGCGGACGGGCGCGGATCAGGCACGCGAGCAATGGAGACGATGCGGGGCAGGCGTGTGGAACTGTGCTACGAAGCAAGTGATCTCCTGGGCGATTGGCGCAAGTAGCGGTGACGTACGCGGGGCGTGTGTGTCATAAACGAGGGGTGGTGGAATGCGGTGAAAAAAAATTGCGCAATGCAATTTCGTGACGGTTAGATACACGTAGCGAGATCACGCCAAAAGTGCTATCTGGCGTGTCATGTCGCCGATGATTCCAAAGTGCAACACGATGGCGTTTGCGCACGCTTTCGTGCTTCCCTCCGCGTCGGCTGTGTCGCCGCTTCGTTCCGCATGGGCTGGACGCTCGTTGCGACGCGTGCCCGCTTCGACGTGGCGCCCGACGACTTGCCGTCGCGTGCGCATGTCGACGCCCGACTCGGAGCGGCCGGACTCGAAGAAAACGCTCATGGAGCAGGAGCAGAGCGAACCTGCGTATTCGGTTTGGGGCGTGGCTAGTTTTGCGATCATCTTTGCGATCTTCATGATTGGTATTCTGGCGACGCTTGCGCGCGATTTCGTTCCGGGTGGTATGGTGGGTCCGGCCTGAATCGCTCGTTGAGGAAAGGTGTTGGAGCGGATGGTTGACACAATTTGCGCAGATGCATTTGTCTGCTTTATGTACACTTACATAGTCTAATATCTGCTTCGAGGATATAAAAACTTTCGCCATACATCACTACGCTATGTTCACTGGTTCACAAAAAATTCCTTCAGTTCGGCGTGACCAAACGCTTTGCAAGGTGCATGCCACTGACGAGGCGTCCCACTACACCACGAAGTGCGTGTGTATCCTCCCGGCGCGGTCGTTCGATGCCGCTCTCGAGGTTGGAATGGCGCCGTCTTCGTGGTGATATGGCCAGCCTTTTTCTGTTCGACTCTCTCTTTTGTGCTTCAGCAGCGTACGTCAGGAAATCAGAACTTGGCTCTTCACCCCCAGTTTCCATTTCCCTCTCCCGTTCTGCAAAAGACATTCCGCGCCCGCTCATTCCTCCCCGCCGATATGCCGTTTCTGTAAACATTTTCCGTTCGGTGGATTGGCGAAAATCATGAAGTTTCTGGTCAACAGGGAACACTTTTGGAAGCGGCTGTAATGTAAATTTGCTCTTGCTAGTATTATCTTCATCCCCTTGTCCCTCTTCTGCCGCTTCCTCTTGTGCACCGTCGTTCTCAGAGGACTCCCGTTCCGTTCTAGTCGCTGCTGCCCCTACAGCACTACTAGCGGATGCAGCCGCAACATTAGAGGCGACATTAGATGATTCACCCTCGGCAGCAACCATCCCCGTTGGTACACTCAGTTCATTCTCCGTGCTCTTCTTCTCGTCACTTCTACGCTTCATACCCTTACTCACCGCAAAAGTGCTCACCACACCGGCAAAATCTCCAGTCTTGGTCACGGCAGCAGTAGAACTGCTGCTCCCTTGCTCATCTTGACCAGGCAGAAACGCTGCAGAATCAGCCCGATCAGACCGGTTCGCGAGCAGCTTGGATTTATCCACACTCATTCTTGTTGACATCAAAAGCGCTGCGTTAGGTAATTCCGTCCGCATCACCCGCGGCCTGGCAATTACACTGTACAATTGAGAACTCGATGACCTCGAATTCGGTGCAGAGTCCACAATTTCTACAGATGGCTCAATTGGTGTGCTACCCGACCAATCGTGCAACAACACTTCCGGAACTTCATTCATAGGAATTCGATCTTCAAACCCTTCCTTTTGCATTCCTCCCAGTCCTTCACGCGAATACATCCCATCTCCAAATGGTTCGTTCCACCCAGAACCAACCGTCAAAATTGGTGTATTCGGTTCAGAACCAGCAACAGAATCGTCTTGAAGCTGCCCATTAAGCATTTCATACTCTGGATAGTCTCTTCGTGCCGTTCTTGAAACCGAAACGTTTTCAGGTGAAGTCGGTTCTGTTGTCGGAGGTGATATTCCATAATACACACCAGCTAGAGGCGTAAATGCTTGAGAAGGTGAATGTGGAACTGAAGAAAACTCGTCCTGCCCAGGGATCACGAGTGGCTCCAGGTCCAATCCAGAAACCTCTCCACTCATTTCTTGCCGGGAAGCGCCTTGCGAATTGGCTGCTTCTCCCTTACTGTTCGTACTCCCAAGCGTCAACAAAAAGTCTTCCCCACTTATCAAATCGGACGATGTACCATCTGAAGGCAACGTAACTGGAGATTTCCAAAGTGATGAAGGAGTCACACCACTCATTTTCGCCTCCAGTCGTGCAGCAGTCGCCTCATCGACAAAGGGCCTCTTGGGAATGGAGGAATCCGCTCCCTCCAGAGAAACAGCTGAAGAGGTCACTTGGAGTGGAGCACTATCAGCTCTTTGTGACCCCGATGAGCTGGCTGCTGCACCTGGTGATACAGGAGAAATCTGTGCAATCTCCGTAGTCGCTGTATCTGGTATACTGGCTGTCTTCAGAGGTACTATTGTCGCCTCTTGTAGTGCAAACACGGCAGAGTTCTCTAAATTCGAATTTTGCTCCTTCTTCGAGGTGTTATCTGAGAGGGCACGCGTTGCACCTTTTTCTGCTGCGGCCCTCTTGCTCGTGTAAAGCACGGGAGCCCGTGAAACAGGTGCACTCGACTCTGTAGCCCCTTCCAAGTCGTCTGGCTTGATGGCAACTTCGACACTGTCAGACGTGATGCGGGGCGGAGGCTTTTCCTCTGCTGCCTTGAACTCGGGTATGGCATCTATTAGATCGGTAGCAGTATTGGCACTACGCGTTGGTGTTGGTACTGGTTCCGGCACGGCTCTAGAGACATCGGATTTATTCCGGCTTCCTTCTTTTACCTCCGCGGCGTCCTGTTTCGAACGCCAGTCCTCTGGCATGGATGGCCAAGGAACGGGCGAAGATGGGATGGGCATGGGAAGTTTTGCAGTCTCGTCAGCCTCATTACTTGGCACGGTTTGTTCATGTTCGTCTTGTGATTCTACTGGCGCAGTGGTGGATTCTGGATTCTCCATGACAACTTGTGGTACTGCCGGAACCGCTGTCGACAGGGGCACAGTCTCACAACTTTCGGGAACTGCCTCCTTTGTGACACTGGTCGTGCCTTCTTGATTAGATACTTCCTCGTGTTGGAAAACTTGTTCGATTGCATCACATGTGGGATTGGCACTAGACTCAGCTGGCGTTGAGGGAGGGGTTGGCGAAAGTACCACTATATCCAAATCAGAAGCTGCGGCGTTTGTCGCAGAAAGCTGTCTCTTTGCCTCCTTTTCTGTGAGGTAGAGTTCCAACTCTTCCGCACTCTCTTTCTCTGCTTGATGTGCAACGGGTTCAGAAACGACCAAAGATGTCCCAGGGATAACCTTGGCCTTCTTCCTTTCGTTTTGATAGTTGGTTGGCAAAACCGAGACGACAACGTCGGTAGCCCCAAAACTCGGTCGACCGAGATCACTCTTCGACTTCACGGCATCTGACTCTTCAGCGGTGCCACTCTCCGTATTCGAACGACCACTTTTCGTCTTCTTGAGCGATTTGTCGACGTTATGGGACGGGGACCCTACTGAAGCTGATCTGCGAATGCGCTTTTCTCTCGCTCGTGTACCACGATGAGTGGTAGGCCTCGCCCAGCGCTCGGCTAGGAGAGGGCCAATTTGCTCATCGAGATAAGCGGTGTCGTCAACACGATCTGCAGCAATAGCCTTTGTGAGCTTGAGGGAAGGGGCGTCGACATCGACGTCAATGTCGATGCTGTCGTCACAGGGGCGGCAGGTGTCCTTTCGCGGTCGACCAAGCTTTGCAGAGCGCTTGGATGATCGGACGCTGTCAAGTTCATCAACGCGCTTGAGACGTTGCCATAAAGGAGCTATATCAAATGACGAATTGTTTCGCAACTCTTCTTTCACCTCTTGGACAGTCAAAAGCTGATCGCCTATTGCTTCAGGCTCATCTATTGCATCCCTACTCGGGTGTGCATCGGAAAGCGAAAGGGTGTCTTCGTTTGCGGATGAGCGTCTTTCGGTGTAGTCGAAATCATCAACAACATTGTCAGATCGGAAAGGATCTTCTTGCCGTCTTAGAGCTATGTGCTTTGTGCGTTCGAAAGAAACGACCAGATCAGCGTCATCGTACATGTCCTGGGAGCTAGAGAAGGATAGGCGGTCTTCTGTTTGCACATCGCGATGATGCTGAATAGTGGACGGTCTCTTGAGTAGCAGGGAGGCCTCATCAAAGGGCGGATCGTGTGGGATGCGAAGACCGCAGCATGCATCGTACTGACTTGTGAAACATGAGGAAACCCACATGGGGTTGTCAGCATCTGGAACGGGCGGGGGCTTTTGCAAGAGTCTGAACATGGCGCGACCTTTCTTACGCGTAGGTTTGATATCTTGCAAAGGGGTATCGGAGGAATGAGTGGATTCTTCCTGCGGGTAGGTTAAGACGGCGACGTTTTCATTGAAGCTGACAACCTTTCTTGCACGGGGGGGCTTGTCGACGCGGGGGGGAGTATGGACACGCGAGGTCTGAAGGGCGCGAAGAATGGGGGTATCGGAGGGAGCGGGAGTAGATGCTGAGAGGGTTGATAACGGAAGATTGGAAGAATTGTTTGATGATTGCGGCATGTGATGTTCGGAGGGAGTAGTTGTACCGCGACGTAAGGGTGGGTCGTCTTGATGATGCTCATTGTCATTATGTGGGTCGATTTCGTGGTCGTGGTCGTCTGAGGAGGTACCGTAGGTGAAGGAATGGGAGGTTTCAAAGGCGACGCGACGGGGGCGGGTGTCTGATTTTGCGGCGATTGCGAGGGCGACGTCTGTATCCGGAGCGGGGGCGGAGGGAGCGATTGGCGGGGGTTGGAGAAGTGGAGGGGCGTGGGAGAAGAGTGGATGGGAAAGAGGCTGAATGGGCGGATCGTTGGTGGGTGGCGGCGGGGCGGAATTCTTTCGCGTGTTGGCACGGGTGACGCGCGCTACTCCGCGGTCAGCATCGCGAATATGCGAGCGAGCGACTGTGTTTCCCATTTTATGCGCGGGGAAGCGACAGGACGCGACGCGATGCAGCGCGATGCAACGCGATGAGTTGTGAGGTGCGGTGAGAGTACGTGCGGTCTGCTCGGACAGCGGATGGTTGCGCTCGAAGGACGTTGGAGATGTGAAGGGGAGTGTATGGTATGCGCTATGATGGCTACACTAATTAATAATGAGTAACGTACTGTAGTTGCGCTGCGTAGCCGAGTCAAGCGTAGGGCGGTATGCAGCATTTTAAGGGGGATGCCTTACAGTGCACTTGTGGGGACCACTGGACCGCGCATTCATCTTAAATCAAACTGTAAATATTTACATACGATGCAACCCCTCGACGGCCCTCATTACCGCGAAGAGCACGCCAGCGGGCGGCACACTGCGCAGTAGAAACGGCCACACGCCCGTGTAAAACTCAATCTTGTTGCGCCCGCTCCCAACCATGACGACGCTGCGCAACACGACACATGGGTATGTAGCGATTCCCGCGACCGCCGCCGCGATCATTCCAATCATGCCGCATACCATACCGCACTCGCCTTCGCCCATCCCCTTCATCATTTCTTCGTACACGCAAAACTGTAATGCCACCGTGGAAACGCCCAGCATATGAGCCCATAGTCCCTTCCATAGCGCCCCGATACCGCCCGTCTTCACCATTTCGCTCGCGACCTCATAGCTCTCTCGATTGTCCCCCGCGAGCATCCGCGTCTTCACCAGCTGAAACGGCGCATTGGCTACATTAGCCAGACTTGCACTCAACACGTTACGCATTAATTCATAAACCATCCCCCCGCTATACACACCATCTATCGCTGCTTGCGTGCTGAAGAACACCGCATACCCCGCCAATGCGCTTCCAATCGCCATGTCCAGTCCGGTGTAATGCTCCCGCACCGTCTCCCATATCCGACATCGCCCGTCCACTCGCCGTCGCACCCGCACCCGCTCCTTCTCCGCCCGTTTCTGCGCGCATTGGCGCGTTTGTAGCTGCGTTTCGTACGCCTCGACCGGGTAGAATAGTGTTGCCGAAAGCACACCGCCTGCTACTCCGCCCATGATGTGCTCCGCAAACGCGACGCGTCTACAAAGGCGTACCACCTTTGAGTTCATTCTGTCTGTATGTGCTCCAATTTTGTACCAATGAGGCTCGGCACACATGCCATCATCGCTTATGTACGCGCTAGCGCGTTGTAGTATAATGTGATCAACGCAATTTCGTGCAGCTTCCACTGTGGTTGGCACTTATGCCACCTCAACCCAACCAACTTTTCTGTGTACCTGCATGCTTCAACTCCACTTCCAACCGAATGCACACCACTGCCTTGCATAAATCTCGATATTATCTCGAGTGCTCCCCCTTCGTATTGGTTCACAACCGCGCAAATGTTGCGTCATCACATCATTACACCATAATTTTATTCCCCACACGTGGACGACTTTTGGCGCCAAAAATACATTATCAGCATTAGAGCACACCTCATACTCAAACTGTACCCAACCATTTTCCCGCCATTTCTCCAAATCAATTCTCTCAATCAAACGATGTCCTCCTTATCAACCTCCCGTTCAAAGCCCTACCCTTCCACCGCCACGACCACCTCCTCTGTTACCCGCACTAAACCAAATCCACAATGTCCGACGCCCCGACTCCAAACGATGACCAATCCAGCCAAAACCCACCAGTTCCGCCCACCCCTGCCACTCCCGCAACGCCCTTCACACCTGGCGGTTACGCGACGCCTGCACAGACGCCTGCCCCCGGCCCCGCATCTCAAATTCTCCCCAACGACCGTCTCGTAACTCCAAACCGCCCGCCGCCAGGGCCGTCCCGCCCGCGAAACACCCCCGCCGCCGGTAGTCCATCCGACATCGTAAATGCCACCCCGGCGCCGTTGACCCCCGGTGTGCATCGCCGGGAACTTGGTGTCTCCCCGGTTCGTCTCACACCCGGATCTCAAAATGCACCGCCCGGTCCCCCCTCTCCCGCTACGCCCTCCCAGGAGACCCCGCTCGTCCTGTGGGGGACGACGATTAACGTTGAGGATGCCGAGATGCGTCTCGCAAACTTTATCAACTCGTTCACTCTGCCCGATGCATCCGTTCCAGTCTACATTGACATGTTGCAGCATCTTGCCGAAACTGGTGCATCGATCGTCAATGTCGATATGTCTCATCTCTTCAAGCATGACCAAGGCTTGTATCGCAAAATTGTGGCATATCCTAATGAACTTATCACTGTCTTTGACGCCGTGGTCTCCAAGATCTTTTCGGAAAATTTCCCGGAAGAAGCACAGGCTATTCAAGACCGAAACCGCCAGGCACTACATGTACGCACATTCAACCTACTAAGTCAGCATGTCCAATCCATGCGCGAGTTGAATCCGCGTGACATATCCTCAATGGTTGCTGTACGCGGTATGGTAATCCGTGCATCATCCATCATTCCGGACATTCAGCGTGCCATGTATCGCTGCAACAAGTGCCAAGCGATGAAAGATGTCATGATATCGTATGGTCGTATCGACGAGCCGCGTGTATGCGCTTCTTGCAATACACGAGACTCGTTCTCGCTCATTCATTCACGGTCATCTTTCTCCGACAAGCAGATGATCCGTCTACAAGAGGCACCGGAATCTGTACCAAAAGGTGAGACACCTGCCACCTTCAGTTTGGTGATGTATGATACACTTGTCGACGCAGTCAAGCCTGGTGACCGAGTGGAAGTCACCGGTATTCTTCGTGCGTCTCCAGTTCGTGTCAATCCCAAGATGCGCACAGTTCGCTCAGTGTTCCGCACTTACATTGATTGTGTACATATCAGGACATTGAATAACAATCAGACGCGCTTCGGTGAGAAGAATGCCCTCGGGCAGTCGGAGGTTCCGATGAACATGGAGAACTATACTGAAGAACAGCGTCAAGCGCGTGAGGAGTACTTTCGGAATCTGTCATGTCATCCAGCGCTGTATGAGCGTCTAGCTGCAAGTGTGGCTCCGAGTATCTTTGGAATGACAGACGAGAAAAAGGGTGTATTATTGCAGCTATTTGGGGGGTCAAGCAAGTCGCAAATCGGACAAGCGAATGGAGAAAGCACTTGTGATGGAGCGGCTCGCTTCCGCTCAGCGATCAATATTCTTCTTGTTGGTGACCCTGGTACATCTAAATCACAGCTACTTCACAGTGCTCACAGGCTTGCGCCTCGTGGCGTGTACACATCTGGCCGCGGATCATCAGCAGTTGGTCTTACAGCCTATGTGACCCGCGATCCGGACACTGATGACTATGTGCTTGAGTCTGGCGCACTTGTGTTGTCAGATCACGGTGTATGCTGCATTGACGAATTTGACAAGATGGGTGAGTTTGCACGCTCTGTGCTGCATGAAGCAATGGAACAGCAAACCGTATCGATTGCGAAGGCTGGAATTATCGCCACATTGAACGCCCGCACTGCTGTACTCGCAGCTGCTAATCCGGTGGGTTCCCGATACGATACAAGTAAGAGCGTCGTGTCAAATATCGATCTACCACCTACTCTACTTTCAAGATTTGACCTCATCTACCTAGTACTCGATGCCCCGAATGCCGACGCCGACAGAAGGCTTGCTCGACATATCGTGTCACTATTCTTCAAAAACTACGACACTGAAGAGAACGCAACTGGCAATGATGCAGCGACGAGTGGTACAAAGGATGAAGGCAAGGATGACACAGGAGATCTCGTCGACGACGACGGCATCGTCATGCCGGACTACACGAGCGATCTGTTGGAGGCGCGAACATTGACCGAGTACATTGCCTATGCGCGGTCCAAATCAGACCCGCTGTTGTCTACCGAGGCGTCGGATGCGCTTGTGAATGGATATCTGGAGATGAGGTCCGAAGGACGCGGGAGTCGAAATATCACCGCGACGCCGCGTCAGCTGGAATCACTGATTCGACTGGCGGAGGCACATGCGCGTATGCAGCTGAAGGATGAGGTGGAAGCTTCCGATGTCCAAGAAGCTATGCGTTTGGTGAAATCTGCACTGCGCATGTCGGCTACGGATCCGAATACAGGATTGATAGACATGGGACTGTTCGCTGCTGGTGCTGGTAGAGAGACTGAGGAGAAGCTGAAATGGATCGAGCAGGCTATCGTGGATAAGATTGGCGAACAGGGCAACAGTGAAATGAGGACGAATGTTCTGTTGAAAGCTATCAGAGACGGTAGCGATAAGGACATTCCTGGGAGTGATTTCAGAGAAGCTCTCAAGAGACTTGAGAGCACAGAACGGGTCAATGTACGGTCTGGGGGGACGCTTGTCGCGTTGGTTTAATATTATAATCGGATTTGTAAAATGGAAATTTGTCGACCAATCACGTATTATTGATCTCATCCAAAACGACACCACCTCGATCGCATCTGTCGTGGAGATTGCATGCATCATCACGAGCACTAGCGTCCGTTGTTGGCTACGACAACCGCATCATGGCAGCATTTCTGCCTTCATGTCCGCTGCATCTCACGCGAGTACCCATTCCACGACGTGTCAAACCATGCGTATCACGTCCATACGCGACTCAAGAACCTTCGATACCACTACCACACACCTCCACAACGGGCGCCATACCGAGTAATCTATCCTCCACGACAATCTACCACACAATTCCATCCAATCCACCACATCTACCACAACCCATCCACCCAGCCGACAACGACGGGTACATTCTCGCGCTCTCCCTCGCCAATCCGCCCTGGCTTCGCGCACGATTCATCCGCACAAAGGCGTACAATCTCGAGCGCCGATCCGGCAGACGCATCTATCGCGGCGCACATGGCACAAGCGGAGCAACAGGGCCCTCTGCGCCGACAAAACCAAAGCCCCTATGCATCGGCGTGACAGACTGGCAGAAGCGACTATTTTCATTCGGACCACGCGCACTCCCCGTTCTACTCGACTCGGGCACGCTGGTGACCAAGCGCCCCACAGCACTCGGTAAGGCGCTTTCCGATTCGCCGGACCTGTGCATCACGCGCGCGGCAGAGTTGTTCGCGGCGCCAGTGCCGTTTAACGATCGGTTGATCATTCCCGGTGTGGGACGCGCGAGTAGCGGCCGAATGACCGGCGTATTTATCACACAATTGGCGCAGGATTTTGCCGTGTCCAGATTAGAACGCGTCGCATTGCAGGGGTTTGTGCCCGTCGATATCGCCGTTACGGATTCGTATATTGTGGTGTTATGTCATGCGCATCGAGATCCGCCGCCGTTGTTGGCCATCTTCCGCTCTCAATCGCCAACTAAGGTGGATGCGCGTACCTCCATGCTGATTGCGGTGCCGAGCGACGGGGGAGCCCCGGCGTATATGCAGTTGCCGGTGCTGGTCACAGCGTTGCAATCGTGCGAGTACGAGAACGGCGAGCTGCGAGCGTCGATTCTGGCCGTGTCGGATGTGAAGGATGAGATTGAGCTTGGGACGTTGGCGGATCTTAGATCGGGTCGATATTGGATTTCTGAAATGGGTAGTGCTAGAGTCGCTATGCAAACACTGAGACTCGAGATTATTCGTAAGGGTGAGAAAGCTATTATGCAACTGTTGAGAACGGACAGATCGGAAAGTCCCGATTTTTCTGTAATTTCTCCCGCTCGACCGGTTGCAAGCTCCGCGCCAAACGTGTATACTATCTACGACCATACCGCCCGCCGGTCTGGTCTGGCAGTTGTGAGCACATCAGGCGTCGTCAAGTATATTTGCGAACACGAGGGTCAGCTGTTATCAGGGCCTGTATTAAGCCCGGACGACGACTATGTCAATGTGTTTTGCAGTTCGTCCTCTGCGGCATGCCTGCAGACATTTGAGCTTGCGGATATTACCAAAGGGCCTGTGCACGAGGCAACGCTAGACGCCGCCCATTTCGGCTCGCTGCACATCAGTCTCGGCGGTGTTTGGACAAATGATTGCCAAACCTGGAGCGAAGAAGGCGCCAAGATTGTTAAGAGTGCCTATGAGATTTTTGACGATAGAGACTGGAACGATATCAATTCAGGTTTCAGTTCGCTTGGACTAGGTCAGTAACGCCATGCCGAATTTTACTGAGATACCCACACCCAGGCACAGCAGGAATAGAGACATCAACCATAAAACCGCCCATGGTTCCCCAACCTTGGCAGCAGGCACACATAATTCACATTCGCAACACCCATTGCGTGCGAAAAACGCCTTGCGCAATCCATACAACACCTGCGTCGTCACCTCGGCCGCCGCTTCATCTGTGATGAAATGCGCCGCCTCAACTTCCACAACCGTATTCGCGCCGATGTACGCGCCGAGCGCACGCGACGATGACGGCGTAACAACCTGATCATGGCGGCCAATCATGACTAGTTTCACAATTCGCGAGCACCCTTTCATCAGTTTCGCTGTGCGCGACGTCAACCGATGCGAGCGCACAACGGCTGCATGGCCGGGTAGCGCATACGAAGAGTCGGATGGATTGGCCGTCAACGACGATGAAGAATCGCTATTTTCCTGCTTATCAGCGCCCGTGTAACGCGCATGATACACCTCGCGTCGTCGCGCCAGCGCCTTTGATATTACGTTGCGAGACGACGATATGCCGTCCACAAACGACGCGGTCAGTCCAAAATAGATACGTGCTTCCTGCGCTAATTCGGCCAGTCGCGCTTCCCAATACACAGCGGCCGCCTTGGCAGCTGCTGGTACACTGCGACGGGCGTGTGTATCGTGTGCTGCTTGGCTGGTAGAATGTGTGACGGGTTCACGTTTATCCGAGAAAGAATGTTGATGAAATAATTTATCCAAATCTTTCTCCACGGACCGTTTCGGCGAGTCGAGTTGGTCCTCGTCTACCGAACTAAGCTCCACATCACCCTCTTCACAATTCGCGCCCTGTCTCCTATTTCTCCTTCTAATCTGTCGCCGCTCCTCCTGAAATCGGTACGCTACCACCCACGAGTCCAAGAATCGCTGCGTGAAATGCAGCCCAAGATTGGCTGCCGCATTGACGTCGCGATCGAAGCCACTGAGCGCCACCCAGCCTATGGAGCGCATCATCGCAAAGGTCGGGAGCAAATTCCACACGCCACCGGCATGGGTCGAAAGCAGCGCGAGAAAGCGAACGCTGCTCGGTCTCTGTTTGAACATGTGCTGAACAATCATGCCGCCCATGGAATGGCCGATGAGCCCGACCGGGGGTGGGGAGCGCGCGCGACGCTTTGCGTTGGCATCATCAGAACTCGAGACGGAATAGTCGTCAGTGACGGACGTGGAGGCTGTCGAGGAGGTGTTTCGCAGGCGGGTATTGGCTCGGAAATGGTCGACGACTGCCCAGCCATCGGCGGCAAAATCGGATACGGTATAACCTGCGCCGCCTAGAAATGAGCTGTAGGGCGCTTCTGAACGCCCCATTGCGCGATTGTCTACTAAAATCGCAGTGAACTGACCTGTGGCGGCTAGCACTGCTGCCATGGTGTCGTACATCGATGACGGGACGCAGAGACCGGGCACGAGAAGGACGTGCACGCTGCCGTTTCCGACGGTGGTGTAGGAAATGGTGGTGCGTTGTGGGGGCCGCTTGTCGGTGGCGGAGTGATGCTGGGCATGGTTTCGGCTGAGAGGGACCTGAACGAGGGGCATTTCGGGAGTTGAATGGTTTGGGGACTATGCGGAAGATGGGCGTATAGCGGGAGGCATGATAGTTTTGCGATATCTGAGCTGCAGCGAGTAGAGTGGTTGGGACAGTTGCAGCATTTAAACACTTACACTGTGGTGAAATTTTGGAAAATCAATGATTCATCTATATGATTGTACTCAAATGAGTCTATCTCAGCAGCATTTCGAAACTAGATCAGCTGACGAACCATTCTCACCGCAGCTCTTGACGCCATCGGCAGCCAGCACGGTTCGAAACGCGCTTTGCTCCACATCGGGCGCGAACAATCCGACATGTTTGCGCGGTTCCGAGACAGTAAACAATTTATTAAACCTCGACAGTCTGAGAATCGCGGCGGTATTCTTATCCACCCTTGTCGGCACGCCTTTAACAAACTCAAAGTCCACATCCAACACGAGCTTGTTCGCGCATCCCGAGCTCAACAGCGCCACCTGACCATAGTCCTCCCTACGATCCTCGAGTTGGTCGATCTTAAACGCGCGAATCGTAATCGAATAAAAGCGCACATCGGGCACGAGCTTTACCAACTGCTCATCGCGCACCTCGACGGGTGCACAGGACACGACACGCACATCGGGGAAACCGACATCGCTCATCAATCTGCGAAAGTCCTCCACATACAACGCACCACCAAGACATTCAGCGACCAGCACGTCATCGCTCTTGGCCTCGTCGCTCAGCCTCCTATCCGCGTAGACATCGGAGAAATAAAACTCGCCACCAGAGCGAAGCACGCGCGCCACCTCTGCAAACACGGCGCGTTTATCCGGGCTGAGATTGCAGACGCAGTTGGAAATGACGACGTCGATCGACGCGTCGGCTATACCTGCAGCAGCAAGATCCTCGATGACGCCGCGACGAAACTGCACGTTGGACGAAGCGTCGGCGCCGAAGAAAGCGTGCGCGTGGAAATCGAGATGCGCTTCGGCGACACGCAGTTGTTCCTCGGTCATGTCGACGCCTATCACACGCCCTTGGGGTCCCACTAGCGCCGAGGCGACGTAGACATCGCGCCCCGTGCCGCAGCCGAGGTCGAGAACTGTCGCGCCGGAAAGCTGGGATGGGATCGGGGAGCCGCAGCCGTAGAAACGACGCGTCACTTGCGGATGGATCTTGGAGAGAATCGCGCGCTGCGATGGCGGTACCGAGTCGATTGGACAGCATGCCGTGGTGCGTAGATCGTCGGTTGTTTGCAAAACTTGGCCGTAGTATTGTGAGACGGTGTCGCGTTGTTGTTGCGCGTCCATTGTTTGATGGTGAGATTGGCGTGTTGCGTGTGCGCTTGCGACAGCGTGGAGGCTGTGCGATGTAGGATACCGTTGGTAGTTGCGACTGGTTTATGTGGTTTGGATGGGAGGCATTTGTGTCTGTTTTCTGGTTATTTTTTGGGTCTGGCCATCGTAGCGCGCAATCAGGGCGCCATCAACTCGAATCATTCATGTGCGCAGTACGCAACTCGGAAACGAGCTGGAGGTTACTCCAAGGTTACTCGCTACCCATATGCCTCCCCTGTGTTACGCACGAAAATTCACGCCGACGGTATCTACCTGCATCAAGTGGGATTTCGACCAACAGCTATTGGCATCTCGTCAGCGAGTCATCACATTTGCGAGGGCGAAGACGGGCGGGGCATTCGGGGGCGTGCATGGGATATTTGAGGGATTTATTGGGAAGTGCGGGATGAGGATCGCAATGACAGATGGGAGGAAATGCATCGCGGCGGTGCATGTCGGATTTGATTGGATGTGTTGTCTATTGTCGAATAATGACGCGTACAACACGCCCCGTGCCCCATGACGAGCACCAGTGATCGCATGGACGTTGATCGTCGACACGCGCCGATTGCGACCATCGTCAAACCAAACGCAAACGCCACTCACATCTCGTCAGTTCTTATACACATTCACATCTGACAGACTGTCCGCCATCCACCCTCGCACTACCATGCCAATCTTCCCGAGATCCCGACCGCGCACTATTTCTACCAGCCTCGACACCCCAGCTGCGTGCAACCAGCCCATCCCGACGACCTGGCTGCGTGCTCCGATGCCACCAGCGCGTCCGCTACTGACACATGTTGGTAGAAATACGCCTTGTGCAAGTGTAGTACGCTGCATCACTTTTGGACTATGCCGTCGCTTCAATGCATACCAAATGCTCTGTCGTCCATCACCCTTCTCCCGTGCAGTTCATTCTCAACTCCTCGTAAACATCACCCCCGTGCAATACCCATGTACGCCACGCTTGGTACACTGCATCTTCCTCCTCCAATTTTTTCTCTCAATGCAACTGTAAACGATTGCACTGCTGCTTGTCATTTTCATCCTGCACAATGCATCCCATACCACACGGAAATATTCAGCGACTAGTCCCTCTCTTCATGAATCGAATCAATCCCAGCTCCAGCTTCATATTTAACCACTCATCCTCCGCCCTTCAACCTCCATCCCATCCACCCTCAACCATTCTCTTCCCCATACACTCGCTTCTTACCCGACACCGCACCCTCTCACAACTATACTCTCTCTCTCTTTCTCTGTCTCTCTATCTCCCCCTCTCTAATTTCTCTTTCAATCCCTTCCTTCTCCAACTCACCATCCCATTTCCCTATCCTCCTATTCTTACCCCATCTTCTCTCCTCTCCTCTCACCTCACTCCATCTCCCAAACACCCCTCTCCACAATGCCCCACACCACCCCATCACTCCCCCTCCTCCTCGCCTTCCTCTCCTCTGTCAGCGCACACAGCTTCCTCCTCAGCCCTCGAGGAGATTTCAAATCATTCAACAAGCCAGAGTGCCGCATCGGTGGCCCTCCCCACCAGCCAAACGACAACTGTCCTGGGCCCTGTATCCCCGAGGACACTACCCAGTTCGACCCCGCCCACTCCACGACCACCTTTACACGTGGTCAATTCACCGACATCCGTTGGGCTCGTAACAACCACCGCGGTGGCTTTGTTCGACTCACTCTCGTCCCACTCGACCTCCGCATGAGCTTCGCAGCCCATCGCGAGCTCGCATTCCACCACACCTGTTTCGAAACAGGTGTCTACAATTGCACTGCTCACTGTGGCACAGACCGTTCCAGTCTCGCCTACAGCGCCCGTGTACAGATCCCTACAGCCTATCCCGACAGACTCTATGTCCTAGGCTGGGTCTGGTACGGTGGAACGGTCTCCGGCATGTCGTACATGGGCGACTATTATAGCTGTGCAGCTGTTCGCATCCGTGGCGGCAGCAAACTTGCCAGCTATGAGCCCATATTTGAGCCTGGCAACACTCCTCGCGACACGCATGGTACGTGCAATTCTGCCGTCAATCGTGTTGGCAAGTGCCACCGTGAGCCGTGCCACGGCCTGGAAGCTAGGGACATTGTGCCACGTTCATTTAAGAACGGGCGTCGTCCGCTTCCAATTGAGCCGTTTTGGTTTGGAGCAGCGGATCCACAACCAAGTGCGTCTCCGTCTCCATCAATGGACACTGCACTCGCTCCCACAATCACCCCCACCCCCACGGCAATCCACAAGCCGTCTGCACCGCCATCTTCATCAAACAACACACGTGATGAAAATGATGCGCTGGATGCTACGCTCGCTCCTACTGTGGAGCTCGAGCCCTTCCCGGACCCCTTGTGCTAGATGGTCCATCCAACTATGTATTTATGAAATTAACCGAGTTAACTGTGTGGCGGTGATTGATAAAGAAAGCAATTTCTGCAACAATTTTTCCATCTGTATCCACCACTCAGACAGTATTTGCGCAGCAGGTTCCCTCATTACCGATATTGCCGTGCCGTTCCATGTCATGGTCGGGCATGGTACGGCAGGGCAGACACCACAACACAGCACACCACATCAAAGGTTGTTCCCATCCCGTCCTCACACGGTGAGAGTTTACTCCAACATCAAGCTGCACGGAACCGAAGCAATCAATTCCAATTGAAGCGCTTAGCCAAACGTGCCAACACCACACCCAGCTGGCGTTCCATTGTCCAATTGTTCCCAACCATCGCAGATGATCCGCACCATACGGCTACGCAACGCCGCGCTACTAGCATTAGCCGTAGTGCTCATCCCGCTAATTGGCGTCCATTCCTCCACTGTGCGCGAGCGTACCCTGAAAATAGAGATGCGCGCCCGTCGTCTAGCCTCTCGAGCATCGCAATTCGGGATTGCGTATCTGCCAGTGAGCAGTGGTTGGGGTGGTACCCGAACCGCGGCGGTGGATGGAGGGCGGAGAAGGCGTGTTTTCGGGGCGCGCAACTGTCTCATGGCGTTTCTAATTCTGTACATATTACTGTTCGCAATTCTGACCGTATCGCATCGCGCGCAGACGTACTTTATATACCTGCATTGGCTGCGCCCTCCCAACTTCCTCTTCCCCTTGCAGACCTTGCGTCCGTACCGTCTGGCATCGTCCGCACGCGTGGTGTCGCAGGGTAATTTGCGCGGCTGGCATCTACTTCCACCGGGGCCTCCGTTTACGGACGGAAGCGACCGCGATTTCAATGAACAATTATCGGCGCCCCGTCAGCGTGTGATTATGTTTTTCCATGGTAATTCGGGAACTCGGGCGTGTCCGGGGAAGCGTGTGACGATGTTGAAGTTGCTACGTGCGCATTTCATGGCGCATGTGGTGTCGTTCGACTACAGCGGCTTTGGGGACTCGTCGGGGAGACCGAGTGAGGAGCAGTTTTATCGGGATGCGCGGGAGATGTACGAGTGGGTTCGGAAGAGGGTTGCGCTGGACTCGGACATTATATTGTATGGACAGAGTCTGGGGAGTTTTGCTGTAGTTGATCTGGCGGTGTATTTGTGCAATCGTGCGAGTATGGGATATGGAGAAGATTTACCGACGGCAGTGGTGCTTGATGCCGCACCTGCCTCGTTGGTGGATGCGGCTATGACGCATCCGGTCGGGAAATTGTTCCGGGTGCTACCGAGGATGGAGGCGTTTTTCAGGTGGGTTTTGAAGGAGTCGTTGGACTCTACGAAGAAGATCAGTGGGATTAAAGTGCCGCTGCTGATGTTACATGGCGAGATGGACTCTATGATTTCACTGGAACAGGGGGAGAAATTGTACGCGGCCGCTGGTGGGGAAGCGAACGAGAATGTCGAATTTGTACGATTCGCTGGCAGGGGTCACAATGACGTAAACAGCGACGTGGATTATCTGAGAACTGTGCATAGATTCCTAGAGAAACATCTCAAGGTGAAGATGACGGACCGGCTGTGAGAGCGAGAACAGGTGTTCGAGTCGAACTGGTGACCGGTCGCATGCGATGCGGGAACAAGGCACTGGCAAACTGTTGATGGTTGTTGCAGTCGAGATCGTGATGCATGGGCCGTTTTATTTTCCGGATGGTTTCCTGCTTGATGTCGTGAGTGGGCATGACAGGAGCATTTTCGAGCGTTACGGAAATATTGTGGCGTGGAAAGCCGCACGCTGTTCAGACCGCAGGCGTTCCGGGCGAAAGGTCTTGGCGGTGCGTGGTGAAAACAACTCGCAGACAAGACGGACATGCTGAGTTGGTCAGAGGGCGCAATCAGACATGTGTTTTGAAATATGTAATACATGATAATGAACGGTTATGTGATCATGTTTTTCTATGGTAATTCGGACAAGCCCGGGGACAGCGCGTTTGAAGACTCAAGACAAAGTCTGGCGAGTTTTTCTGTAGTTGACCAGGTTGTGTATTTGTGCGATCATGCGATATGGAGAAGATTTACCTACGTCAGTGCTGTCGCACCCTATCCGACATTTGTTTCGGATGTTACCAAGGATGGAGACATTCTTTAGTCAAAGAGGTTGAGCGGCGGTATGCTTCGCTGGTGCAGCGCAAAAGTTGGGCAAAGCAGATTGAGCGAACGAAAATGATCAATTTGTGTACCTTGCGTGAAGAGAACACATTGACGTGCACGGCGACATAGAATATTAAAAGACTGTACATGGGCTTCCGAAAAGATAATCCAGGTCCAAGACGAGATATAGATGGTGAGCAATTGAACAACTTGCACAAATCGGCAAACCAGCTCGTCATGTACGTTCACCATCACTATCATTATCACCTTGCCGGTCATGAAGAGGCGGACGCAAATTACTGAAATTAGCCTGTCGGTCCCAAAACTTCTGCACGACAACAGCGGTAAGCACGCCACCGAGGAGGCTACCGCCGATAAGGACGCTTCCAAAACCGGAGAGCAGTCCGAAAACAAGGCCCTGGCTCTGGAAGGAAGTATGGTCGCCGATGACGCACCATCTGGCGAAACTTTCGCAATTATCCCTCATGAGATTGTATCCCTGGTGGCCGATGCGGCTCTCCGCGCGTCGCACCACCTCGTCTGGCGGGTAGATGTTGCGGTACCGCGACGGTGGATACGAGACGGTATGCACGGAAAAACGCGCGTCGACCTGGAAGAGCGACATGGATGTTCGTGTGATACGCGCATTGCACAGCGATTTCGGCCCGTCCATGCCCGAGTAATGGATGACGTCGCCGTCCGGACACAGGATTCCGTGATGCCAGAAACCCACCAGCCCGTCTTCCTGCGCGCCGCCTCGCCAGACCATTATGTGCGACATGATACGACGGGAGAACACCAGACACGCTGCGTTGCGGAGCTACCCCAACGGATGAGTGTTGTGAGTCGTTTGAGGATGGACATTCGTCTCAATGAAATGCTAACGCGCGGTCTGGTCCGAACTGGACCGGACCGGGGCGGGGCGGATGGGCAATGGACCGAAAGATCGGTTGTGAAAGGAACAACGAATGAAATCAAATGTGTAAACCTAGGAAAATGGCGCAAATATTTCAGCGGTGCAGATCGCAAAATCAAATATTGAATTTACTACTTGAATAGCAGCTGCGCGACACGCCACGGAATCGCTCAGAGTCACGTCGCGACCTTGTACAAACTCGTCTGCACGGCGACCGCGCCACCTTCCACAACGGTTGAAAACGCGAGCAAACGCGCATCGCAGCACGTATATCTGTCGAAAAGTCGAGCGCAAACCGTCTGTCGCGTCGAGCAGAGCCGTACACGCGCCATCATCATGAGTTCCCGATCTCGTGTAACGAGCGAGTCAACGGTGGAGGGTATGTTGCACTTTTTCAAACTCGATTTCTCGCGCTCGCTTCTTGTCGCTGACGTGACGCTTTCCATGTCTAGTGCCGCGTAACTTCCGTCTGCTCGAGGAGCTGGAGCGCGGCGAACACGGCGTTGGCGACGGGTCGGTCAGCTATGGTTTGGAGGATGCGGATGATATCACGCTTTCACGATGGAACGGTACTATTCTCGGTCCGATAAACGTAAGATGTTTTGTTGTATTGCATGTTTAGGTTGCGGCGTGCAGGCGCGTACTGACTGTGCGATTTGGTTGTTTGGCAGACTGTGTTTGAGAATAGAATATATACTTTGTCGTTGCAATGCGGCGAAAAGTACCCGATGCAGCCGCCCGTTGTGCGTTTCATCACCAAGGTGAACATGCACTCGGTTTCCAAGCATTCAGGTGTTGTGGACACGACGCGATGCCACATCTTGCGCAACTGGTCGCGACATTACGGCATTGAGACGGTGCTACTAGAGCTTCGAAAGGAGATGGCGTCGTCGCACAATCGCCGTCTGCCGCAGCCGGCCGAGGGCACGCAGTATTAATATAGTTGTGCCAATCAATACATTAGCGATGAGTGTTGCAATTGTACGATTATCTAGCAAAAGTTAAACGCCCAAACTGTTGTTGTTTTACGAAGACATACAATCTACTAAGAGTTGAGACAAACGCCTTGCACCTCCCATACTTCACGCAGCCAATGGGGACCACACAGGGACCTTTTCCAACCTCACCGACTGTCAGAGATGGTGCGGCGGTGCTAGACGCGTGCCAATACGGTGCGCTCGGACGCCGCCCCTTCCTTCTCGACGTGCATTGGGTACCAAAAAATATACAAGTAGACGCAGTGACCGGACGCCCAATTAGCTACTGAAGTAGAGCGGCAGTGCGCGATCCATCCACTTAGAAGATACGTTTGGGCTTGCCCATGGTGCTTTTCACGTGCAGCGACTTGACATTTTGCCAGTTCTTCTTCAACAACGACACCAGAAAGTTGACAGCCAAAATGATGTTAGCGGTCACCTGCTCCTCCGGCATATTGACATGTCCCACCGCCGCAGCCATACACAGCACTTTTTTCAGCTGAAACTTGATCGTCGATTGGATCTCCGACACTTTGTCCTCCATCGAGTCACTCTGCGTCAGCAGGCTGGGAAACTTTCCAGCCTTGTTGAGGCCGGGACCGAGAATACGCGGGATGGTCTTGATGATCGAGTCCGAAGCCAAAAAAGCGTCGTACTTTTTGGCAAACTTCTTGATAGGCTTCTTCTGCTTGTTAAACTTCTTGAGGTCGTCGGTAGAATAGGCGGGAATTCCAATCTTCTCAGCTTCGGACACATGCACGGCGTTGCCGAGAATGGCAACCTTCATGTTGGGACGCGGCACATTGGGTAGCTTGATGGATCCTGCAAAACGCTTGTCCTTCTTGGTGTCGTAGTTCTTGAGGCCGATTTGGAGCTCGATTGTTTCCTGAAAGTTGCGCTTCTTCTGCTGCGATTCGGCGAGGACCTGCCCAACTGCTTCGCGCACGACGGCTGCGGGGAGTTTGGATGCCATTGCGGTGGGTGTTAGTTGGAAAAGGGAGGTAACGGGCGGGGGAGCAGCGATGAGACCGGAAGAGCGCGATTGATTCGTGCACACTCTTATCAAAGACGGCAGATGCAATGGCAGCCGCCCGACTGCCAATTCGGTATTTTACAAAAGCGCAATGCGGGCGCGACGGCCGCGCCGGCAGATCTCTGACAGGTGTCTTTTGAAAATTTACATTTTTCGTACCAATTTTCGCTGTTTACGCCAATGTTGACTAAACGTGATCTAATCGAGTTTGAGATCTAATCGTGTTTCGTCCAGTTAGTGATAATACAAATCTATACCTACAAAGATGAATCTTGAGCACTCTTCTTCACAGATTCGATCAATGTGAGCATCCGTTCCTTCTCCGCGCTTTCCTCACTTTGCTCCATTCTTCTTCCTTGTTCGTCTTCATCACCAATGTTCTCCGCGTATTCAACAAGCGTTCCCGCAAGTACTTCCACGTCGATATCAAGCGTTGGCAGCGTGCGCAACAACGCGACCCGTTGCTCTTTCGCGCCATGGACCACGACATACGAAATGATTGCAGCGCCCATTTGTACGATGAACAGACCAGCGTCTAGTCTATCTAGATACGTAACATGCGAATCGTCATCGCCAGCCTCATTCTTCTCCTCCGATTTCAAATACTTGCCAACAATTCCAGTAACTGTCTGCACTTTGTGCGCAAATTGTCGGTACATCACCACAACGCGTCGCATCTTCTCCCCTTCATTCTCCCAAAATTTGAACAATACTCTCTTCCTTTCATCGCCGTCCACATACTGAATAATGCTGAACACAATCCCAAATACGTGTTCCGTCATACTCTTAACATCCTCTTCCGATTCTCGTCCCCGTTTGCGCTTACCGATTCGAGTGCGCGACCCAATGCTCATGAGAAATGAAAACACAACACCGAGTCCATTAGCTGTGATACGATTCGCAATTGGTTGGAATCCTGTCGATGCAAAATCGAGAACTTTTATCGCAGACGTTCGTAGTGCAGCGCTGATTTTTATAATGTCCAGCATGATATCAGTACCATTTGCCTCCAGGAACGCTTGTTTCGCTGAACGACCCGACAATAGTGTCGTACAGATCACCGCGCAAAGATTTTGTTGCACCTCAAGTGACAGACCTGTCTCGGATTGCTTTGGATGTTGAAGAGACTCCAGAGTGACTACCAGGCCGTTTTGAGACATAAACGTTGTTTGCGCGTCCGGAGAAAGCAGTAAAACCGTAGATAGTAACTCGGCAGCTCCTGCACGCGTCATGGGTCTCTGATCACGGTCGACGCAGTCCAGACATGCCGCAATCAGATCAGTCTTTTCAACAATTGAAATCGCAAGCGCCGACTGTCCGACCACTTCAAAAGTGCTCTGAAAAACCTGCAAAATGTCTTCGATACACGTTTGCAGCGCGTCGTCATCCATAGAAGACGAAGCTTGCCGATGTAATCTAGTGATATATGCGCGTAATGTGCTCAACAGTCGTTTATACACGCCAGTCTCCAATAGTGTCGTATATAAAACATGGTATGAAGAAACATCCTCCTCCTCACCAGCAGTCAAATCCGTCAGTTCTGTGACAAGCTGCAGAGTCGTTGTGACAATGTCCACGTTGGGATGCATGCAAAGCGAGCCGATAGTACGCGGCGCAGCGGTTTGACAGAAGGGCTCGTAGAGAGCGGGCAGCGCGGGTAGGTCTGATAATGCGCGAATAGCCGTGTGCAGATGAATTTCCGAATTCATGAAGGACTGCGGCGAGTTTGCATGTTGGCGTCGTGCGCTTTGGTTGCGAAGATGAGCTTTTTGCAGATTTGAAGCCAGAACGGGTAGATTTGCCGCGGAAATGGTCGCGACTCCCTCTGAAGGCCGCATGTTGGTAGACGGCCAGGTCGACGAGGATGATGATGCTATGGTCGCAATAGTTTGATCGGTTGGAAAGGTCGTTCGACAGTCGAATCTAAATCGCGAAAAAGATGAACGCTGGTTGGATGTGTCCAACTGACCGTGTGTACCTGAAGCGTACATTTGTGAGAATTTTTTTGTTGCGCATTGATCTCCATACGGGTCTCAATTTGCAAACGAGACGAGGTCAACCCGCGCTAATATCATTCTCCGACCCATCATGTCTTCGCATGTTTTCGTCCCCGCTCAGCCGGCGTTCTCCCCACCAATTGCGCTTTCGGCTCACTATTCGCGACTTTGCACATCTCTCACCGCCACGCCTCATCCCATTCACACGCGCACCAGCCATCGACCATCGCGCGTTCCGCAGGCCACTATCTCCACTGAGAATCCCATTTCAACCAGCCCGGAAAACCTGACGGAGGAGGTGCTACGTCGTCGCAACCTTGCCATTATATCGCATCCCGATGCGGGAAAGTCCACCTTGACGGAAAAGCTGCTGCTTTATGGCGGGGCGATTCAACAGGCCGGGAGCGTTCGTTCGCGCCGGGCCGAGCGTGGCGTGGTTTCAGACAGCATGGCAATGGAGCAAGAGCGAGGGATTTCGATCACGTCGGCCGTGATGACGTTTGAGTATGATGAAAAGATTATCAATATCACGGATTGTCCGGGTCATGCTGATTTTAGTGAAGATACGTACCGAACGCTTGCAGCAGTGGATAACGCAATCATGCTTGTTGACGCTGCAAAGGGGCTGGAACCGCAGACGAGGAAGCTGTTTGAGATTTGTCGCATGAGAAAACTGCCGACATTTACTTTTGTGAACAAGTTGGATAGACCGGCAATGAGTCCATTTGAAATCTGTGACCAGATTGAAGCGGAATTTGAGCTGTTGTGTTACCCGGTTGTATGGCCAATTGGCGACGGCGATCGTTTTAGAGGAGTGTACGAACGAGAAACCAAGCTGGTGCACTTGTTTGAACGAGGAGCTCGTGGAAAGAAGGCACAGGAGATTTCGACGGTGTCATTAGAGGATGAAAGTTTACCAGAAATGCTGGGCAGCGAGTTGTACGAACAATTGGTCGAGGACGTTGACATTTTGGAGTCGATGGGCAACGAGTATGACTATGAGATGATTATGGCGGGCGAGTTGACACCAGTGTTTTTCGGATCCGCGATGAGTAATTTTGGTGTTGAATTGTTCCTAAAGCGATTTCTAGAGATGGGAAGGTGTCCACCGGCGAAGGAGAGCACTGCCGGGATCATTGAACCCGACAGAAAGCTGTTCACGGGGCAGGTATTCAAACTTCAGGCAAATATGGATCCGCGTCATCGCGACCGTCTTGCATTTGTTAGAGTGTTCAGCGGCGTGTTTGAAAGAGGAATGAAAGTTTCTAATGCAAGACTACCGGGGAGATCTATAGCGTTAACACGACCGCAATCTCTCTTCGCGGCAGACCGAATCACCGTGGAGACTGCATACGCAGGGGACGTCATCGGGTTGAATAATCCGGGTGTGTTTGCAATCGGTGATACTCTATTCGGAGACGGCGAATCATCGGTTGCGTATCCAGGCATTCCGTCGTTTTCACCCGAGCTGTTCGCATATCTGAAAAACCCGAGCACGTCATCGTACAAGAATTTCCGAAAGGGGCTTCAGCAGTTGCTGGAAGAGGGCGCGGTTCAAATGCTGCGAGCGAAAGAGGATGACGGAAATGAAAACCCGATACTGGCAGCTGTTGGACAGTTGCAATTTGAAGTCGTGCAGCGCCGTCTGAAGGACGAATACAATGTCGAAAGTGAATTAGAGCCGCTCGCATACTCTGTCGCGAGATGGGTGACAGGCCCGGGCGATCCGTGGCAAGCGCTGCAAGACTGTGGAAGACTGTTCAATGTGTTCTATGCCAAGGATCGATGGAACCGTCCGGTATGTTTGTTCAAGAATGAGTGGTCGCTCAACACGGTAATGGGCGAACACCCGAAACTAGAGTTGGCACCATGGGCGTTTGCTCCTACCGAGTGAATGCCAACTGTGGATCAAATTGCATTGTATCGTTGGGCGCATAAAAATTATTAGATTGTAAAAAATTGAGGACAGCGCGCCAACCATCCCAATTTAAAGCAGGACGGATACTCACTCATTCACTCGCTCACTGCTTCACTCCAACAACTCCCCATCACCATGAAGCAATCCACGGACGACATCTACATCCGTTGTCAAGGCGACGACAACGAGTACGTGTGCGTCTCCACCAAAAAGCTGCCAGAAAACCCCTACGACCTCATCTATCTCCTCAAAGTCGAAACTGCTCCACGCTCCGCCTGGCTCCATGCCGCCTCGGCCTATTTCCGCGCCAAGATGTGGCCGGCAGGCGTCACCGTCCTGGAGCAGGCGACATCCGACGATGTGGAAAGCATGCTACGCGACGACGACACCACCGTATCCCGTCTGGACCTTCTCGCTGCGCTCGGCGGCGCGCACATCATGCTCGCGGACAGCTACGCGCATAACTCGACCGCACGCGCCGACAATCTGCGCAAAGCAGCCGATGTATTTTCGCGCGCCGACAAGATCGACCTGGACGACCCGTCCATCTGGGCTGCGCGCGGCTGGGCTGAATTTCACGCCGGCAAATCCTCTGCCGCAAATTGGTTTGACAATGCGCGTGATAAGGACGTTGTATTGGGCGCCATCGGACTGGCCGCGCTGCATCTCAACCGACCCAAACCGGCTGAAACGGGCAAGAATGACCCCGTGTCGCTGCTCGTCGTCGCCCTCCGCTCCAAACATTGCCCCCCAGGCGTCTGGACCGGGCTCGCGTACGCCTTGTTCCGCGAAAGCCGCATGAAAGCCGCACGCAATATCGCGAGGAGAGCCGTCCTCGCGCTTGCAAAATCAGCGCCGGAGGAAAAGCGTGAGGCGTTGTATATTCTCGCGTTGATCGAATCGACTGATCGGACGGCTTCTTCGTTGGAGAATATGACGCTGGCCTTACGCGAAGCTTATTTGCATTGCGATGGGCACAAAGACTCGCGCATTCTCGCGCTGATTGCAGAGTTGCATTTCAATGGCGGCGATTTTGAACATGCAGAAATGTTTGGCAAGCGCGCAGTGGAGATTTCAGATAAGCTTCCAACAGCTGTGGGTACAATGTTTGCCGGGATTCGTAGCAGTATGTGCGTTACGGCATTATTCCAACTCGCGAGGGCGCAGCACCACCTGGCAAAGTACGACGAGGCCATGCGCGGCTTTGAGAAAATCAAATCGATTGTGGAAAGTTCGGACGGAACACACATCAAAGCGAATCCGGGCGTGTACTTGCGCCTCGGCCTGCTCAAGTTAGCGTCTGGTAGGAAGGGTGATGAAGCTGTCGCACAGGAATGTCTGGAGAAAGTGATAAAGAATGCAACCGACAAATGCGGCATTGCGAGGAGAGCACTTGGTGTTTTGATCGGTCGGCGTGTCTTGCTCGGATTGAAACGTGGCCGTCCTAGATCTGGAGAGCATTTTCATCGAGCTGTAAGCTTGCTGAAGAAGGGGATCGCGGAGGATAATATGGGCAGGAAGGACGTGCCTGCGCAACTTGTTTACGCAGGACTACTGGAGGAGAGTTCACCAAAGCAGGCACTCGAATCGTATCAACTTGCCATCAGTGCATTGGAAGATGAAGGTGCAAAGGTGGATCCTGAAATTTGGAATAACGTTTCCTCTCTCATGACCAGACTTGGCAAGGTGGATGAAGCGAGAAATATCTCTTTGACGAAATTGGATAGTTCATTCGCTGCTGACTGTGCCACAGTCACATACAATCGCGGCAGACTAGCGGAAATGGTGGAAGATTATGAAGGAGCGAAGAAAATCTTCACTAGCATAAAGAAGGGTTCACAGCATTACTTTGAGTCTATAACGCGTTTGGGTGTTATTGCAATGAAAATCGATGGCAATATGGAAGAGGCCGAAAGATTGCTGAAAGAAGCGTTGGAATCGTCGAGCACGAAATCAACTGCAGCAACATTTCTGAGTTCGATGTATACGAAACAGAAGAAGTTCAAAGATGCGCAAGAAATCTTGGAACAAAACCGACACGAATGCGACTATCTGACACTAGCATTTTCAAGTTTCATGCATCGGTTCCTTGACAGTTTGGACCAGGAGCGAAGGAGCCGATTCCTGCTGAACCACATCGGGGCACCGCTGAGCAACGTGCTGAAGAGAAGCAAGCACAATGCGGCGGCGGCAAACGGCGTCGGAGTGTATTTTGCCGAGTCTAAAATGATCGAAGAGGCGCGTGATGCATTCACGCAGGCTGGCGCGGGACCATTGACAGGAAAGGTGGCACGTGTGAATCTGGCACACACACAGATTCAGCAAGGACGAGCTGCGCTTCGAAAAGCGTCAACAGCAACTGGCAGACCGAGCAAGCAAGTGATCTCGAATTCGCGAGCGCTGTTCGAACAGGCGGAAAAACTGTATCGCGATGCGCTGCAAGTGAGCCGACTGCATCGGTCGAAGGAAGATTTTCACGGCCATTGTGAATTGATGCTGTACATGGCATGGGCACTGTTCGAAGGGCGAGAATTTGAACAATCAGCAGACGTTTTGAAGAAATTGGTGCATTTACTTCCGACAAGCGCTGTTGCATGGTTCAATCTCGGACAAGCGCTGCTTGAATCGGCAATTGTACGGACGTTTGGAAAAACTCGATTGGAAGAAATGGAGCTTGCCAAGGATGAATATGAAGGTGCGAGAGTTGCGCTGCTCAAGTGTCTTCATTTGGACCGGAACCAAGTTGATCCGATATCGAAAACGCAGATTGACCGCAAACATGCACAGTATTTGGACAAGTATTGTAGACAGCAAGCGAAGACGCATGATGTGAATTTGAGAAATGCGGTCATCGCGTATGAGGATTTGGAAATGAACCGCAAGAAGAATCTGGAGAAATTGCAAGCGCACCGCGAGAAGGAAATAGCGAAGAAGAAGGAAGAGGAGAGGAAGCGGGTGGAAAAGGAGCGAGAATTGAAGGAAGCTTTTGAACAGTCGGAATTGAAGAAGCGACAATATTTAGAAGAAGAAGCTAGAGCGAATGCTCTGCGAGAGGAGGAACTCGATGATGGCGACGGAACGGGCGACGGGCGCCCGACGCCGCAGAGCAAGTCGCGTGGGAAGAGGAAGAAGACGGATTCGGAAAATGGCAAGGTGAAGAAATCGGCCAAAAGAATCCGGAAACAGAGCGTGAAGAGGGTCGGGGATGACGACGATTCTGGAAGTGAATATGAATCATTGAACGGAAATGAGGAAGATGGCGATGTCAAGAAATTGCGTAACGACGCATTATCGGACGGTTCAGCTGGTGAGGACGCGGCCACAACTACGCCGAGCGGACGCAAGAGATTTGCCATGGATGCAGCGGGTGCGATGTCGGATGACGATGGCGAGTTTTAAATAGAGCGAGTCTAGCAGGTTAGCTTAATGTACAGAACCCAATAATTGCTCCATTCGATCGCATGCAATTTGCAATTGTTCAATAGCAACGGCAGCGAAACACGCCCTAAAATAGCCAAATCGTTTGCCAAAGCACTGACTGGCCGGTGAGAGCAGCACTCGAACATCCACCAGTTTATACCACAGCTTCATCTCATGCTCCTCCGAGTCCTCTTCCAGCCACTTGCTCAGATCGATCCACACAAAAAAGCCCGCACTGGCCGGCATGTACGGCACGTGCATGTCGTCCAGCCGACGCGTGAACAACAGATACGCATCGTGTAGTCGCTGCTTGTTCTCTGCCATGTACGACGTCAGCCAGCTTTCGTCCGTCAATAAATGCTGCATGCTCCACTGCGATTCGCGACTCGTCGACATAAAGTATGTCAACATCGGCACCAACGCCTCGTTCAACTGCTCAAATTGCGTGTACAGCACGCCGAGACGCAAACCGGACACGCAGAAATCTTTCGAAAACGACCATACGATGTGCACATCATCACCTAGATCGCCGTCCAACACCTCCGCCACGGACACGAATTGCTGCGATTCATCATGCACCGATAACGCATACACTTCATCAAAAATCAAATGCAGACGCTTCTGCCTTCCCCACGCGACGATATCGGCAATCATGCGCGGCGACAGCACCTCACCGGTCGGATTGCCCGGCGAACAGACCAAAACGGCACGAATTTTATGCCTATCCTTTTCGTTCTCCCACGCGGTCTGCAGCGCTTGCACACTCATCTCGGGCCAAGGCGCGCAGTGGTCGTCGTCCAGACTGGCGACGCAGATGCGCGCGCCGGCACGGCCGATCAGGTCGCGTTCAAAGCCGTTGTAGCCGGGGCCGGTGCAGAGGACGAGGTCGTCGGGGTCGCAGAGGGCGGTTGCGAGGAAATCGATGGTGCTGCCGGCGCCGCTCATGGCGGAGATGTGATTGGGATCGACGGGACGTTTGGTGATGTGTTTCTCGAAGAGTTGAGCGATTGCGTCGCGGAAGGACGCCGACCCGTGCATCCAATCGTAGGTGAGATACGAGGTGGGAATGGGCGGGACATTGTGCAGCGCGTTGCAGACGAGCGGTAGGGAGAGACGGTTCTCGGCCACGGAGAGAGAGATGTAGCCGCGCGGATTGGCTGCGCTGTATTGGTCGTTGAATGCGGCGAAGGATACGCGGAGATAATCTGGGAGTGGAAATATAGAGGCGCGGCCACGAGCGGAGAGTTGCATGGTTGGGTGGAACGGGCGGAGGGGGAAGGTGATGTTGGGATGTAAGCTGTTGTGAGATTTTTAGTGACGGAGGTCGGGAATTACAGTGTGGGAGCGGATGGATGTTTGTGAAGGGCGGTGTCTGACATGGTGCGTGCGGCAGCGTGGAGCGATTTGATGAAAAGGGAATACTGCAACGAGTCGTTTGAATGGGGCGCATTGGCGAGTGCGAGAAGCGGCAATTTGCGCAGCATTCGGCCTGAAAAGCCGGCGGTTTGATGGGCGACAGAGGTCAATGTGATCGTTTGATCGTCGCGTTCATCTTGGCGAGCGGCAACAACATTGCAGCGAATTAATTCCACGACACAGGAATGTAAAATTGTTTGTCTGGCTTGCAAGTGCGGTAAATCGATATATTGTAACACATCTACACGATCCAACAGTGCGTCATCAACGCCGTGCGCCAAATTACTGGTGGCCAACACCACACAATTATCGCACATTCGCAACGCATCGATTCCATTGAGCAAAGCGTTGACGAGACGCAAGGCATCTGTCGGCTCGCAAGCGCTCAAACTGGTGGCACGCGCGGCGCCCAACGACTCCACTTCGTCGAGTAGCACGACGACGAGATCGCGCTGATTTGTCTGCGCGACGATGTGTTCGAACAGGGTCGAGACATTTCGACTCGACTCGGAGAAATACTTTGACAAGAGCGAATGCATGCGTACTTGAACGAGCAACGCGTCGTCGGCGTCGAGTCGAATGGCCAGTTTATGCGCCAAAGCGCGACACAAGGAGGTCTTACCGGTGCCGGGCGGGCCGTGCAGCAGCAGGAATCTGCACGCGGTCAGGGAGGTGTTGCGCGGAATGGAGACGCACGATGATGTGAACGACGTACCGGTTGGATGCAACGATGGCGCTGTCCACGCCGCTGCGACGGAGTCGACTGGCGGTGAGCAGGAACTGCAGCAGACGATGCGGTAGTGCGGGCGGGAAACAAAGCGTGTCCCATGTGGATTCGAGGGTGTCCGCGGGGACGCGGGTCACGATTGCGAATGACGAAAGCGGTTGCGGGATGGACGGCGTTGTTGCGTGGCGGTAGATGTGGAATGTGGTGGTGATACGCCAGAATGGGACGCGAAAATCGAGCGTGTCGACGTTTTGGTGCAGTAATGCATCGCGAACGCCGGTGATGGCGATGCGCGATACATGCGGCGGATAGATGTGTTTGGGTAGGATTGAGTCGCAGACAAAGGGCTGTTGCGAGATTAGTGTTTGAACAGCGGCTCGAATGGCGTCGCGTTGCGTGTCGGTCGCTGCGCAGGTTTGACGGATTTCTATGTGCGCGTTTATGGGATCGGACATGGTGACGACGCGCGGTTTGGGAGGTCGGCCATGACGGAGGCGGAGTCGATAATGGAATGGACACGCTTTCGGTTGGCGTTGTTGACGCGCGAAAGGAAATGACGCTATGTCGGAGGAGGTGTGCACCCACAATTGGCGTCGTTGCATCTTTTTTGTACATTGATGTGACGTCATACGTGTACAGCAATGAAGGACCTGATGAGGATGAACACGACATAACGACAACGTGGAAGCGTCAAATACAAACAAATTACAAATCGATCTCATCTAAATCAACACTTCCCCTTTTGATCATATAAATATCTCTTCGCGCACCCCTCCTCCCCCCTGACCCCCTCAACAATGTCTCAACCATCGCGCCCATCGCTGCTCCAAACCTCCACAACAGACCCGTATGCGACCGCGACCGCCCCGCCCCTTTCCCCGCCGTCCACGCCCCATGGCCAAAGCCGAGCGACGCGCCGCCCTACGCGCCCCCACCGCCACCGCCGCCCGAAGCGCGTTTCCGCATCTCCACGCCGCAATCGCTCCCCGAAAAGCCCCAAAGTCCGTATGTGCATCTCCCGGACGCGCAGCACCCTGGTCCGCAGCTCCATGACGCTGCGTTGGTGACGGACGGCCCGGACGCGTCGCAGAATCCACAATCCACTCTGCACCAATCCTCGTCGTCATCCACCAATCCCCCATACACCAGCCACGCATATCCGACGCGTCCGCACCCGCACACACTCCCCCAATTGTACCCCGCGTCCGCCGCCGCGCCGCCCACGCGTCCGACCGCCTACTCGCAGCCCGCGCAGCCCTTTGCGCACATGCCGCCCCAGCAGCCGCCGACGCATGCGTCGCTTCCGATGCAAATGCCGCCCCCCGTGCAGCAGCATGCTTCGTTGGCACGCATCTCGTCTCTGCAGCCACAGCCGCAGCCGCAGACGCAACCGCAACCGCCGCCGCAGCAGCATATGTCGCATATGCCTGTGCAGCAGCAAGTGTCCTATCCGTATGCGGCACCGTCCAATTTGCGTCCGTATAATTCATACGCGCCGTCGCAGCAGTCGAATATGTATCCTACGCATGATTATCCGCCGACGTCGCGTCCGCAGCATGGGACGTATCGTCCTATAACGCGTCCGTATGCTGCATCGCGCCCTCTGGCGCCCTATCAGACAGGCGCATATGCGCCGCCACCGCCGCCTCCCCCGGCGACGTCGTATCCGTTGCCGACTGATGCTGCACCTCCCCCTGCAGCGCAGCAGGCAGCCTATCCGCCGTCGCAGCCTAGTGCTGCGCATTATGCGTCCAATTCGCATTATGCGCAGCAGCAAGGTTATCCGCCGAGATGGGATCCTTATATGTATAATCGGCCGAGAGTGGGCGAGCTGGCTGGTATGGAGAGACGTTTATCGATGGAATCGGCTGTCAGGGATGTGAAAGGTGGACGCAAGTGATTTGTTATTCGACCAAACTGCTTTGTGGATATGTTTATATGCAGCTTCAACACTGGTTTTTCGCCTTGTTCCCAAGTGTTTGCTGTTGTACAAATTTATGTCATCGCCGATATTCAAAACTATCCTTTTGTATAATATATGTTATCACAACTATCTACAATCCTGTATTGATATCAAACGCATCTCTCAGCTTTCCAGAGCTTCATTCGTTGCCTTGTCGAGTTGATGTTTCCGCGTGCGGCGTAGAAACGACGAGTCGAATGCCGTCCATTGTCGTTCAACATTATCGCCAGTGGCGTCAAGATCGGCAATAGACCATCTTTCGACACCGTCACGTGATACCGCCTCTTGTGCCGATTCCACGCCACTATTCACCTTCTTTTCCGCACGACCCACGGCAACAACGCGTTCCTTGGCACCCGTTGTGAACACCTTCTGCGCAACCTTGTGCATGGCAAACATCAACATGGCAACAAGCGTTCTGAAAAGTGGCAGTACAATATTCGGCGCCAGTCGCAACAGCACGCGACATCGCTGTGTCAACGGCGTCGTTCGAAAGAAATCTCGTGTGCGAATCAATGCCTCCGCATCTGACACTTCCTTTGTGGTAGACGTTCGTGCAATGCGACGCAACGAGGCCACACGTGCCGACGGTGCCAAATTGGCCACGCCGACAGCTTGCGAATTGTCCCACATTACCTCTGCTTCGTCGCCCATCCATGCGCTGATTGCTTTCCGCCACCGCAGTTCCATGCTGACTAGGTACTGTTGGATGATGTAGCTGCGCAGGAAGCGGCCCGCATTGGAGGTGATGAATCGCATAACGAGCACGGGCGATTGTGAATCGGCAGTATTTGAAGGTTGGCTGGAGGAAGCCACATTGCTAGACGATACACTGGACTTGCCCATGCTGCTGCGTTGGTTGCTCACAACGCGTTTGGTCAATGTGCGCGGGATAAGATCAAACTTACTGTTGCTACTTTCAGAGCTGGTCTGCACGTCGTGCAACAATTGATCCATGCGCGACCAACGGATACGACCGTATGAATCGATGATGAGCGAGTCCAGTGCTTGACGATAGCGCGGCCGCGGATCGGTGATGATTTTCTTCACGACGTATGGATACACGATGCTGAGCATGCTGAAGTTGGGATCGGCATTGAGAGCTAGACCTTCTAGCATAGCGAGACAACGCAAGTTGTTTAGAAAATAGTCGTTGAATATGAAAGGGAACTGTGAACCGAGATGAAGCAATTTTTCCACTATACCCACGAGTGTAAACTGTCCGAATCGCGTCACGCCCCGCTCACGATTTTCCGGTAGCATGTCCGGATCGGGTTCAAAGGCGTCTCGTAGCGCTTCAGAGAGTAGTGGCAGGTCCATCTCGACGTCATACACGCCCATTATAGCCACACCGGCAAAACTCTCTGCGAGAAGCGTGTACTCGCCGTGGATGAGATGCATCAATGCGCAGACAATTGATTCGCGCACCGAAGCGGGGACTTCTGAAACGAGTCCAAAGTCAATGTAGGCTAGATATCCAGACTTTGTGCGCAGCACTGTTGTTGGTAGATTGAATAGAGCGAATAAAAGTCAGCACGTTGTCGTTGTAAGAAGGCGCGTTCACAATGCTAGTTGTACGTACTGTTTCCATTATGCATATCTGTTTGTTCCATTTGCACATTCCTTCAAGTCAGATCAATGCCGTCCATGTCGCTAGCGCGCAAAACTCTCAAGTAGTAACATACCTGCATGCAGAAAGCCTTTATCAAGCAACTGGGTAAGTGCAAAGCGGATGCCGGTCTCCACAAGCGGAACATCCTCGGCGCGCACTCGCGCCTGTTCATCAATGAGCTTGTAGCCGTCGACCCACTCTGAGACGAGGACACGTCTGGAGCTATATTCCGGAAAGGCCTTGGGCAGATAAATACCGGGCATATTAGCGTACAACTTGCGAAACTTGTGCATGTTATCCAACTCGTTGGTATAATCCAATTCCTCAAACAAGCGACTCGCATATTCATCAACAGCATAGCGCAAATCGGTTCTCGAGCGCAGTACAACAGTTGCAAGCGAAGCGAGCCATCGAACAATATAACAATCGAGCGCAATCTGCTCTGCCACTTCAGGTTTCTGCACCTTGACAGCAACGGGCAATCCGTCTATCTGTGCCTTGAACACCATACCAAGACTGGCGCCCGCAACGGGTTGCTTGCTCATATTGTCGAACAAAACATTCGGGCGCGCACCCAACTCCGACTCGATGAGTGCGTACGCCTGGGCGGTTGGAAACATGGAGAGCACATTATCCTGCAACGTCTGCAATTCGCGAACAATCGGGGCGGGAAAAATATCTGGACGCGTCGCGGCGGCCTGACCCAACTTAATAACTGCGGGGCCCAATTTGGTAATCGAGGTACGTAGTTTCTTCGCGAGTCGATTCTGCCTCTCCAAAGTGTTTCTACCAGCGGTCTGTTCGGAGAGGACGCCGCGTCTCAGGGACTGTCGCTGCAGCAAGTCCTGGAGGAGGTTTGCAGAGAATAAAAACGCGACGTCGACAAATTCGCGGGCAAACAGCGAGAAGCGACGCACGAGTTTGTCCGGACGGATGGAGAAATAGCGCGCGAGGACGTCGGGGTCGTACTTTGTCGGCAGCTTTGTTCGCAGACTCTGGCGCTCGGATATGGACTGTGCGATGGCGCAATAAGCGGCGACGTAGGCGACGACGCCGAGACGCGCGAGATAAATCGAGGCGGTATGCGATATATCTGTCGGACGTCCGACATGTATGGCGCGCAGATAATCGTCGTAGGTCGCGGCGGTACGGCCGTCCGGCATGATGCCATAGCGCTCCTCCAACGGCCGCGTCAGCTCCAGCCCGCGCTCGGTGGCCTCGGACGGCGCGGCGTCGACGTCCAGATCGTCGTCCAGTAGCGGCGCGGCGCGCGCCGCCAGTGGGGAGAGTAGAAGCGTTGCGGCGAGGGCGCTGAAGGCGCGACGGGAGATGGGACGCGGCGGCGGGAGCGAGCAGCGGGGCCGTTTGCGGGAGGTGCGGAGGGAGGGTGGTGGATGCGGTGGTTTGGAGTGTAGGGGCGCGGCGGGAATGAAGGTGGGGGATGGCATTTTGAAATGGAGTGTGGTTGGAGATGATATCTCGGATGCAGAGAGTCGGAGGGATGTGATGGGATGGATGATGGAGAGGTTACACGTGTGTTTTGGATTGGTTTTTGAATTTTATTTGTTTTTGATTTTTTTCGAATGGCGGGTTGGCAGTTGCGCCGCGACGTGATTGTGGGAGCGGATTCGGCTGGTCGGGGATGGCGCGATGGGGTTGATGGTCGAAGCGTCTGGAGGGTCGGGGCGGGGCGGGTTGGGTTGGGTTTGACATTTTCGCGTTGCATGTGTGCGGGTGGACGATGAATCGATGAGTCGAGAAAGGGTCCGTGACGGGGATGAGCCAAGTGGACGAATGGGGGAGGCGGGAGAAAATATAAAATCCAACGATTTGATAATCATCAAAGATATCTGCCTACAAAAGCTCAGCAGCGACTATACATTGCCGCGCTCCAGCCGGTCGCCAACGCAAGCAACACAATGGACGACGAAGAGTTTAGCGCTCCGTACGAGCCGGAAGAAATCGCATCGGACAAGGGCGGTTCGTTGACACAATATTGCACATCGCCGACTAACGGACGTTTGGAATGGGTGCAGGCCGTTATAAAACCGCATCATCTCAACACCGGTTCGGAGCCGACGGAAGAGATGGAGCAATTTTTAATGGCTGGCGATAAAAATCCATTCGACAAACCCGCGCTTATCATCCATAAAAGCCTCGGCGGCCGCGGCGATGACGTCTGGAACATCTTTCTGGAGGGCCGCTCCTTCGACAGAGATACCTTTGATAACGAGGTGGAGAGTACCGTTTATCACGCACTGGTCGGTCAGAGTGATGGCCAGGCAACTGTCAGTGTAAAATTTGTCTTTAGGAATAGTGTCGTCACTCGTCCCTATCGTGTTTGTTATCAAGTGGTTCTACCCAACGGTGACATCATCGAGAATGAATTGGCCAATGTTTGAATCCGTGTATTTCTAGTTCGTGTAGTAAATCTACTCCGCATTGCTTTCTTCGTCGATGTGGACCTTATGTCTTGGCCAAACTAATTTCCTACTCGCCAACCGCATCAATTTCCCCTTTGCATCAAGTGCCCGCGCTTCAAAAGAGCCCAACTGGTCTGTGTTTTGGTGATGCTTGCGCAATCGCTGTTGGCTGCAACCATTGTTACCACGACGCCTTCAACTTACTCGAGTGCGATCGACAGTCACTTGCACGTTTGAGAATAAATTCCATCGCTGCCGCGCAGGATATGCACCAGATTTGAGCATGGTAGACGATAGTATTGTCATTGTTGACTTACTAATACTTGTAACATTTGAGCAGTCACCGTGATGTGTGGAATGGAGCGGACGCTGGCCAATTCAAATTCGACAGCGTCATTATTTTGATCCTGTTGCACCTATTCTCCTCTTCCAATCTCCGCTGAGATACACGTCTCCAACACATATTACACGTGCGAATTGCTGCAATGTGCTTCACCGTCTTGGAAGAAGAAACCAGGCATTGCTGCACTCACAGTTTGTTTCATTATGAAATTATATCTCACCTCTCTTGTCATTGTATACTTCAAACTTGTTCCATACTACCTTTTCTCTACTCACTACATCTCCATCAAGGTGTCACCGATATGGACTTGAGATGATTGCCGTTGGAGCATTTGTATAATGCCCTGCCAAGTAGTGTATGTTTCTGTATTCATTGTTGCGTTGACGTACATGTTGCAACAAGCAATCGTTGACTGTGCCAATGCATCTATATCACATTCTTTTCCACTAAAGTTTCAAACCCATGATTTCTTCTTCCTCACTAAACCAAACTCCCTTCCATCACAAACGCTGACAAAAATGCTCCAGACAACTCAACTGCTTTCACCCCAACCTAATTTCAGGACATGGAAAATCCTTCTGCATCACCTCTTCTTGAACCGCAGATATAAATCTAGCAACCGTACGCAACCCCTCCTCACGCTACGCACGCCGCGTCCACGTAGTACGTCAATGCACCCTAATTCCACCCCAAAGTTCTGTACTAAATCAATGGTGCATGATAGCGCAAACTAAAATTCTTCAATATGACACACAGCCAACTTGAGCGATGTACCACCTCCACCCATGCATGTTTTGCGTTGCTGGCGTCCTAACTGCTTGGCTGCGTGCGTTTCTCCTCCTCCACATTTTCACGTAGAGCTGCGTTCAACTCAATTCCTCTCCTTCAGTGCTGAATTCACAGTTTCTTCCTGCTCAAGTCTCTTGAGTTCTCCCTCTGCCGAATTTCTGTCAAAATGTCAGCAGAATGTGTTGAGTCAACGCTGCTGACCCACCTTCTCTGTCCCACATCACAAAATATCATCATCAGGTTTCCGGAAATTCGACAACAGATTTCACTGAATCGAGATCTGAACAGGATCATGTTGCAAGTGCGTGCCCATGCTGCTATAAATTTATCTGCAGTACCTCATGTATGCCCTGCGTACTTATTGGCCCGACTACAGCAGTTTGCTTGTGACCGACGGCGGCGTTGGAGTAGCACCAATTCTTTATCACCGCCACCGATGCAAACCACACTGGGGTCGGAGTTTATCCCGCTAATTGTTTGAGTTGTTTCTCCGCTAAGCTCGCTCCTGCTGTAAAGTCATGACTAAGATTGAAAAGCGCCCCCGCAAAAGTGAAAGCCGCAAGAAAAAGCCACTCGTCAGCGACTTGCCCAGCCACTACAGTGAATCCAGCGACAGTGAATCCAGCGACAGTGAATCCAGCGACCGTGACCCCAGCGACAAGGCCCCCAGCGTCAAAGGCGGCAGCGGTCTGGATGTCACTCCCGAAAACCCCAAAACTCTATCATCGAGAGATGAACCTAAACCGTTACCCGAGGTAGGCACGTATAGACAGCTGACCGACAGCGACATATCACAGTTTGTCTCACTGTCAGATTCTCAGTTGCGCGTGCTTTACTCGAAGACACCAATAGAGCTGCAACTACGTTTCAAACATTTGACAGGGCCCCCACTGACTGCGATACTGAAGATACGTGAAGCAGCAGTTAAGGAAATGCTGCAACGCAGGGAAGAGTTGAAAATCTTTGACGCCATTTTTAGTGATTTATCACCACACGATCTTCAATCTATAGCGGCGGAGCATCCGGAAATTCTAGCAAAACTGGTGAAGTCGATCAGAACCATGAAACAGTTATCAGATGAATATGATAGCGTCATAGAACCTGAGCTTATGAATGATTTTGCAGCGGTGCTGGCGTATAAGTGTCAGCTTTATAAAGAGGTGTTTAACAAATATAAGGATGTGTTGACCGGTATGAAAGGCACTCTGGAGGAAGAAATGTACGCGAAACTATCCGATGTACTTGCTGAAGAATAGCTTTTGATCATTTCCTCGCATCGAGACCAGCAACGAGCTGTCGTGCCTGAGACTTATGGTAAACGAGCATTGCGTGTTTTGGAATCGCGAGCTGCTTGAAACAGTTTCTAGATCATTTCATTATGATCCACAGAGCAAATGGTGGTTACCATTTCTCACAATATATGTTTCGCAAACTGTCCTTCATTTATTCATATGTCTAATTCCCCGTAACAACGGCTCCGTCATGCACCAGATTTTAATCGCACGCAAGCGACATCACCTTTTCAATTGATAACTAACATATTTGTACATACTTCTGTTGATAGCTCTCACAGATACACGTTATAATTTGTCAGATCGTTTGTACAATGCTTACGGTCTTTGGATTTGGCCTGGTTGATCTGGTATAATCATTTTCTTCACCATTCTTTCAGTTTTCACGCCTACCATCGTTTGTTCCTGGCCACATCAAACTTTTCTGCGACGTTAATGTCTCCCAGTTGTAGATTAATCACAAAGCGCTTTTATCAATAGATTTGGCGGATAGACTGTTTTCACGAGCACCGCCCTGAAGAACCCCTGGGAATGCCATGCAATTTCCGTTCTATTGCCAGCGACAGATTATGGATAGTCTTCCTAGCAGCCACGCGCCAGATTCAAACTTTGGCTACAGTGAGGACTGTGTTTCCCCAAGCGCTATCAAACTTGTCACTCACCATAAATCCAAATTGGAGGGTAGTAAACTCGAAGCGAAGAAACTCGCGTAGGCCGGTATCTATCAAAGAGAAGAGTAGAGACTGTTAGTTTCGCTGAATGAAGTTGCCATTAGTTACCCTGCTCAACCGTTTTGGCGATTCGCTCACATGTGGGTTTATATCTCGAAGCAAACGCGTGTTTCTGATGCGCAGAGTGCCGTGCACTGTGCCCTCGGTACGTATACAGGTATCCTCTCCCGTTGGACTTTTGAATTACAAGCCGCCGCTTCTGTTAAACTTTTCGTTGGGGTTGTAAGCCCTCACTTCTGAATTATTGACCTGCATTAGCCGGTGACAAGACACTCATGCGCCCTGATGCTGCTGATTTCTAGCAGCTACCAGAGGATGCCACCGCTTTGCCAACACTACGACTGACAGAAAGTTTTTCCTCGAAATGGGTATTGTTTACTGGCTTTCACTTTTTGCCTCGATTGAATAGCGTTGAATCGTCCGAAGGGCACCTTCACTGAGCAATTCTGGGCTGTGTCAAGACGTATTTACCGATGAAAGTAACATCCGTACTGGTTACTCGAAAATCTGCGGATCAGTTTTCGCCAAATCGAGCATGCTCAACATGCTCTGCTTTTTGATCTGCAGTGGCCAACGTACGATACATTAGGATACCATGGCCCGACTGTTGTAAAATGATTCAAAGTGCCAACGGCGTTCGTTTCCAGTCCTGATATGCCCATCCCCCATCGCCCCGCTCAACAGGTCCCAACCTCAACAGGCGCTGACATCCAACTGACTTCCATACCAAAAACCACTTGCGTTGTCAAGCTATGAATCCCCATCCTCCAAACTCTGCCGGGAAAGGCAGTAGTTCCAAAAAACGCAAGCAAAAGAAGGCCATGATTCGATACGATAAACAACCAACACTGAAATGTCTCAAACCGTCTCCACTGGACAGCGCCCCAGTGGAAATCTTACCTATGATAAGCACATATGCTCAGTTTGCCAATTGTGGCATATCAGAGCTACTCACGCTTACAAACGATCAGCTGAGCAGGCTATACCAAAGGGCACCAGCCGCACTACAGCACTGTTTCACGCTCAACCAATGCAAGCCCGTGGAGACTTTGCTCAAGATGCGCGAAGCGGCGCTGAAACAATTGCAGCAACGCCAGGATAACGATCAAAAACCTGATCAGCTCATTTCTGATTTAACTGTATCCGATCTTGAAGATCTAGCCGTGAAGGATCCTGAACGTCTCGCAAAAATGGTGAGACACGCCAAGGAAAGCACCCGTAACATGCGAAATACTCACTCCCGATCAGTCCCGCCCGCAGCGATGAAAGACTTTGTAGCAGCGCTCACGTACAAATGTCAGGCTTACAAAGAGATGCTTGACAAACATGAGGCTGTGATGGCCGGGGTGAAGGAGACTATGACCGAGGAATCATACACGGTAATTTTCGATATGCTTTCGCGAAAACAACTTTTGCTTAACCTCTCACTTCGGAAGCCGTCAAACTCCAGCAGCGTGCCACGCAAGCAGAAGTAATCATGTTGTGCGGTAGATGGATAGTGTGGACTCAGATTAGCAAGTTGCAATGGTACTTCATTTTGTAGTGCAGTACCCTGTACAGCATGTTGTGATAGTGACATAATGCTCATCATAATCATCATGTTACAACTGTCCACACGAACTGTGGTTCACTCTAACTCTACATGAGGATACACTGCAGGGGCGCCCTGGATGCACGATATACAAATCATAAAACAAATCTGCTTCAGAGTATAAACTGTGTATGAAGCATGTCCCTCAAAATCATTTGCTCTTTTGTTCCGCAATCCAAACATGAATATACTGTCAAAGTGCCATTTATCAGCTCGGGATTTATACTGGTTATATGCATATAAAGGTTATGTGTTGTTATTGTGTTGACCTGATATCTCTATATTTTGTCCACTGGAGAAAAATATGCCTCCAGCTCGCTTGTTTCGAATGTTCGACAATTCGTAATTTTAAAGACGCACGTGATAAAGGAAGAAGTGCTCCACAGCCGAAACACTTCATCTGTAGGGTTTTCTTCTCCGGTGATTGGGATTCCATACGCCTGAAAATTTGACCGATCAAACAAGTTTCACTAGTGGGTATTCATTAATGTACAACCTATACTGCAGGGGGTGGATTTGTACAATGCCTTCCGGAAACAGAGTTGTCTTCATCTGCGTTCTAAAAGATTTTTTCTCCGCCAGATTCGACAGTGACATGACTGAACTTTTCTGTTGATGCGTACGGATATTATTGGTTTATGGCTCCTTGGTATCGAGGATGTTAGTGATAGCAATTTTCCATCGCTGTAGCATGCACAGTAATTCTCAAGTATATTTTGTACCTGTTGTCAACTTTCGACGGATGTGGATATTGCCACACCCGACAGTAGGCCTTATTACCTCATTTGCAGTAGGATATCACAGTATCTTGACTGCCTCTGGGAGATCACGGACAATTGTAACTTGAGAATGTAGTATCTATGCGAACCACTTCGGCAGAATTGAAGAGAACAACATCAATCTGAACACAACTTAGCTTGCTACTACGACGGAGGAATACCTCAACCACCACAATAAAACCTAGAGACCGCGGCTTCCGAGCCACGAAGCCACTGACGCGTCCACCACAAACCTTCATCTACGAACACCCCGCTTGAGGAAACGTAGCACATTCCCACCTACTTGACACCCCTGATTACTCAGTGCCTTTCGAGTCACCCTCATTACTCTATCTGCGGAGGCAACACTTTCTTCGAGTTTCTAGAAAATTTTAGTCTGCTGTACTGCCTGGCTGTGCATATAGCTCCAAAGGTCAGGTATTTGCCATGCGATGAAGGAAGCAGCCCGCGTTACTATCAGAGCAGTATAGCCATGAGACCACATGTCTGATGTGACCTATACGGTTACTGCAGTAATCAGAATATTTCCTGATAGTTGCAAACCCTTCTTATTCTACACCACCTCGTGCGAAATAGCACAAAGTTCTTTCATTTCATAACAAGCCAACTTCATCTTTACGATCTTTTCCCATGGTTGCTTTCCACTGTTCTAAACTCAAATGGTTATTTATGCTTTTCCTCCAATATTGAATTCTCAGTTTTCCCCTCAAACATTTCTTTACTCATCTCTCTGCCTCATTTCCACCCAAATGTACGCAAGGCACGATACCCTATCTTCTCAGCCCCAAAAAACAACACACTTACATCAACACTTATATACACATGTGCTTGAATCTAGTTTCGTGTATTCTAAAGCGTACATTTTCTTGAATTGAGAGCACTTTCATGGATTCTCATGTACAAGATGCAAATGCCTGCCCCGTCATGCAATGAATTTTGATCCTTAGTACCTTTGGTATCACTGCAGTCTTTGTTGGTTTGCACCATGCCATGCTAGAAAAATGCCATATCCCCGTGCTGTGGAACCACGTGAGTCGGACGCGACAGGTGAGCCTCAAGGGTTTTCCTGCTTTGTTCTTTACTGTAGTAATGGTGGCGGCTATTGTGTGCAATCAAGTCAACTGAGGCCTTGGATGTGAATTAAATTAGAAACAACAGTAAGACAGCAATGGCTTTCTTCTGAAGTTTTTATATTCAGCTGCTGCAACGATCGCAAGAGAAAGCTCCCCAATAACTGCAGCGGTGCTGCAAAACCTAAACGCGTACGCTTCAAACTGCCATGACCGAACAATGATCAAGACAGAACATTACCCACGGTAGAGACGTTTAGTCCGCGTGGCGACAGTGACACTTCTTAGTTTGTTTCGCTGACAGACGACAGCTGAGAAGTCCAGAGAAACAGACCCCAATCGAGCGGCAGAGACGCTTCTTGTTTGGCGTATGCCCGCCTTTGACGATAATGCTGAAGATACGTGAAATAACTGTAGAGGAAGGGGTGCAAAGCGAGGAAGAGAAAAACATGACTGCCACCATGATATTTGATTTATCAGTATCTGATCTTCAATATCTAGCCGGGTTGCATCCACGAATTCCGGTGAATCAAGCAAAGAAAACAACAACAAATTTATCTTGTGCATACGACAGACTCAACGAGCCAGAGGTAATGAGAGACATTACAACGGCGTTACAGTGCGCGAGTGTTACATTTACCAAGAGGTATTTGACAAACACAACAGCACGTGGGCCGGGAGGAAGGGGCCTCAAATGGAGGAAGCACGTTCGAAACCTAGCGGGGTGCTCGTTGAAGATTATATTTTGCTCAGCGTCTTAACATAGATATATCTACGCCATAAAGTTCATGATAATGGACGTTTAATCTTATTATGTAGTATACCATTTCAAGCATACAGTGATAATGACGCAATGCTGCGCAGGTCAGCAATGCAGGCCTGCGCCGCAGACTCCAACGTTACGCAAGCTGTAATGCACTCATACTGTCGTGTATGTAATTTGATACCAAATGCGCCGTAGCAGCCGCCCTGCCATGCACAAATATAAATCATAACAAATGCGCTAACCACCAACGCTGCGAAAAACCGACGCAAGCGACGCGAGGCGATGTTATCAGGCAACCAACAACCAACGCGAGATTCAAGTCTAAAAAGCGGCCAATCTAAGCTTCGTACAGCTTATCCAACGCATCCTTGTACTTGTCCCTGAGCTGGGGGCGGCGCAATTTGAATGACGGCGTCATCAGGTCATTGTCGACATGGAAGCCCTGGCCGAGGTCGTTAAGTCCTGTGATTTCAAAAATCACATCAACAATCTTCTCATATTTCTTAAACTTGGCCTCAACGCGCAGCTCCTCCAATTGCTCAATCACATCCTTCTTAAACGCGGGCGCCGATACAACGCTTTCCAACGACATCAGCCGATGTCTGGTACCCCAGGCATCCGCGGCGGGCAAATCTGGCACCACGACAGCGACCAATGTTGACTGCAGCGAATTTCCATACACATAAATCTGTCCGACGAGTTTTGCCTTGCCATACTCCTGTTCCAGTATATCCGGCGAGACGTATTCACCCTGCGACAATTTGAACAGATTCTTCGCCCGATCAATGATCTGCAGACTGCCATCCGCGAGCCACTGTCCGACATCGCCCGTCTTGAAATATCCGTCCTCGTCAAACGCAGCCGCAGTAGCTTCCTCGTTCTTATAATAACCGCTTGTGACAATGTCACCCTTGATGCAGATTTCGCCACGCGGAAACGGTTTGTCCGACGAAAGATATCCCATTTCCGGCAGATCGACCAGCTTGATCAGCGAACCGGGCAACGGACCGCCAACAGAGCCGGATTTCGACAAGCCAGGAACGGAAACTGTCATACCGCCTACGGTTTCTGTGAGTCCGTATCCCTGTGCAACGGGCGATTGTAAACATACTTTCAGAAAGTCGTTTGTTTGCGGCGACATCGGCGCCGAACCGGTGAGAATGATTCTAGCGTCTGGGAGTAGCTTGGCGCGGACTTTCTTGAACACGAGTGCGTCCCAAAGCGCCGATCGCAGTACGACGCCTGGATTTTCTTCGGCACGCAATTGTCGTGCATATGCCCAATTGAACAATGTTCGTTGGATGAATGAGGCCGATTCAACATTCTCTTCGATCCTTTGTTGGAAACGCGCAAACACACGCGGAACACCCGCGAAAAACGTCGGTCGAAGCGCCTGCATGTCAGAGAGAAGGATCTTGATGTCGCCGGAGAAATAGCCGACCGAGGCGCCGCAGCCGAGCATCAACGCCTCGGCTTGCTGTTCGAAGATATGGGACAGGGGTAGGAAGCTTAGTAGACGATCTGTGGATTGGAACGGAATTTCCCAATGAATGAAGAACGTATAGGCCGATGAGACACTTGCGATGAAATTTCCATGAGTGAGTACAACACCTTTTGGATTTCCGGTTGTGCCCGAGGTGTACATAATGACGAGACGGTCACTTAGGGACACGTCTGGCGGGCTGTGTGTTTCCTCTGTTTGAAGGTCTTTGCCGGTATTGAGAAAGGCATCAATTGTAGTGATGTTATCGGCAACTTTACAAGCATCTCTTTCAGCTTCGGGCAAAACATCTTTGTTCCCAATAATAACCACATTGGCAACGGTAGGAATCTTTCCTTCGTCCAACACGGCCTTGAACTTTGGAAAGTTATCGGGAGAGACGCACACGAGTTTAACCTCTGCATGATTACAGACGTACTCCACGATATCGGGACCGAGGGTGTCGTAAATCGGGACGAGAACGATACCTTGACTCATGGCAGCGTACTGCATGAGTGCCCATTGGGGGGAGTTGCGAGCATAGATTCCCATACGATCGCCGTGGGACAGACCGAGCGAGACGATAGCTCTACCGAGGGCGTCGGCCATCTGGGCGACATGGGCGTAGGTCCACCATTTGTACGGGGCTTCGGGGTTGTCGCGATGGCCGAGACAGTCGTTGTTCGGAAACTTTTCAGCGGATCTTGCAAACAGCTTATACACCGAGGTGAAGGGCTTTTCGGACGGAAAGGGTGTATCTGGTTTGAAATTGGTGGCCCATCCGCAGGTACGGACGTCGGGATTGTCCGGGAGTGGTGAGGAGACGTGGGAGGGCTTGAGTGCCATGTTGGTGCGTTGAGTGGAGATTGCTGTGACGCAAGGGAAGCGGATGACGGTCGCAGGATTAGGTCATTGTGCGCAAGTGTTGCAGTCGGTGTTATATAGGAAAAAGGAGGGTTGGGGAAATTCGAGTTGCCATCCAGTTCTGGTCAACTTATCCATAACGTCAGCTTCGATATCCTTTATTTTCACACGTGTACTGGTCATATGGCATGCAGAAATGTGATGTCGTCGTATGACCCACAATTTTGAAATCCTGGCTGGGCCCAGCATCAATGAATCTTGGGAAAAAAATTAATGTTTGAGATTCTTTTTGGAACGCTGTGCGGAGATTAACCAATGACTGGAAGGCTTGTATTGCCAAGTGTTTCGAATCAGCACGGCATTAGATATTGCACAGTTTTTAGTTTATTTCAACAAATGAAATGGATGGAAAAAATTTGGATGCGGATGGGGGACATCAAACGCACACGGAATCTATGCATCAATTCACCATCCACTGGCACCACTCCTCCTGCCATGTCTCTCGTCCCTCGTACCAGTGCCAGTTCTCGGCGTCCCGCTACGGCCAGTACCGGTACGCGGGGTCCCGCTGCGTCGTTCGCGTGTATATTCCGGTGACGAGTAGCGAGGCGACTGTGCGTCGGACTGGGGCACTTGGCGTCTAAAGAAGAAGGATTTCCGCACGATAACATGCACAATAATAAGGACAAGCGTGAACAACGTAAGAATAAGCGTCTTAATACCAGTAGCGAATGCGTACGACGAGCGCGCAATGAGCCGCGGCTCGCCCTCCGCGAAGCGCGTGGTTGACAGAATCTCGATGCAGCCCGAGCCCAGAATGGCGAGCGCGAGGATGGCGAGGATGAGCAGAATCGGGGTTGCGATCAGGGTGATATTGGCCGTCACAAAGCGCGGCGGCGGGATGTCGAATAGCAGCAGGATGAGCAGCACGAAGAGCACCAGGAGCGCCACGTCGGATATGATGGCCAGGATGAGCGCGGCGTCTGCGCGCGACGCTCGGCAGATGGTCGCCATGGCGGGGGACGGGTGCGATGCGATGCAATGCAATGCGATGTGGCCGATGGTGCTCACGGGTTGGCGATGGGCGGTGTGAGAATTGGTCGCATTTGGACGAGCGATGGTGTTGGCTGGTGGATGGAATGTGTTGTGATACTACTCGTGTGATTACGTGCGAACATCAAGTGCGCGTGTTACCGTTGGATGTGTGCGACGTGCTGTTATGTGATTGGTTGGTGGAGCGCATGCGTTACGGGCCTGTTTGAGCTCTTCTTTTCGCCTCGGAAAACATACAAATTTTCAGATTCTCCGTCCAGTTTCCAGCCTGTCATTGCCTATTTTTAGCCAATTGATGCCCTCTTTGAGCGCGACATGTTTGTTTGCTTCCAGCCAGTGCACGCCTCCGCAATGCTGTCGACCTGTCCATTATAAAACTCATGTCGCTAACCGTCAAACATTCCCTGTGCCGCGACTGTCGAGTCCACTACCGCGCTTGCTGATACGATGCATACGTCTTTTACCGTTTTTTTCCACCGATGCTCCCCAATTGAATTCTTTATTCCACCCCGAGTTTTTTTCCAGAAATTGATGTTTTTGTGCCACAGTGATACCTTCGAATCTACTGTTGTTGAAACGCCTCCAATCTTTGCTCACACAAACCTCCGTCTCGCAGTGTCGAGTTGCGACGAATGCACATCAACCCCCAATCGTTGAACAACCAAACTTTGTGATGCAACCCATACCCGGCAACTCTTCATGACTGGTAGCCAGCATCAATCAACGCCATCCATCCAGAAGTCCCCTACGGTAGAATACTCGTATTCATCGCCGTGCCCAAATCAGCGCCATGATTGCCAACCAATCATATCCCATCAGCCGGTATGCGAGAACATGCGTCATCCATCGCGACATGAATTATAATCGAAAATAAACAGAAAGATCTGGTCCGCCGTATTCTCTACTCAAACATCAGCCATGCAGAACCCCCAGTCAAGTCGGTGAATGTACGCCGTAGCAATCAGGAATGAAGCCGCTTTGTCCGACTGTGTCAAACCGCCGATATGGTCCGCGTGACCGTGCGCGAGAATAGCGCTATCGATCGATTCACGTGTTCCACAGGCAGATAACACGCTTTCAAACATCGTGCCAGCTTGGGACGTTGAAGGCGCCCGTTTTGACCAGTATGCGGTTTGTGGGCGTGACGATCACATGATTGTTCAGACCCGGTACGGTGGATCACAGCTTCGGAAATTGCTTTCTTGAGAGCCAACTCGTGCCACTTCTACTACGTCATTCTCGAAGATGGCCGGCCCGTCGTGCACGACTTTGCCGATGAAATTGCCAATCATGAACGATTATGACAGACGCAATTGAAAGAAGCATGATTGAACCACCGGGGGTTTTGATCGGTATGGTTGCCGTGAGATGATGTACTGAGGCTGAGATTGTGTGTTTCACAAGTTGATGAAGTGGTGGCCTCCTTTTACACGTATCGTGATGCCAGGACGGAGCTGTCTGCAGGGAAGGGACATCTAGCGAAACGGGATTGCAACACGTTCATGGGTGAAAGGAGCGTGCAGAAACGAAATGGACGCGCGAAAAGCCATGGGCGGTCCATGTTCAGTCGCGGATTATTGTGTGTCGATATATCTCGGACGGACCTCGAGGCGAATGACTTGTATTGCTCTGCAATGTGTAAGATCAATTTGTAGACGCATATGCAGTGCGTACATGTCAGTGATCTGAGTTGGAAAACGTCTGAGCCAATGGCATACCTCCAATTGTGCATGGATATCTGGGTATACATACATAAAACTTTTTCGATGTGGACAGCGTTGAGAGACGTGTGTATGTTGGGATAGTTTGCTGAAATCCTATCAAAAACAGGATATAAGATATTTTTGAGTTTGTGACTTGGATTCGAACACATTATCAGTTGAACGATTTCAGAATGTACTCCAAGGCTGCGCATCTTAATAGACGGAGCCGCCAAGCTGGATGCACTCATCAAAAATCTCCAGCTCAAAGTCTGTTAATTTTTCGGGATATGCAGCCTGTAATTTGCAGATTTAGATCCATTAACGCGTTTGCATGCGGCTGGACCGGAGGCAGGTCAGATCATTTCTATGGGTGTTTATGCAACTGATGTACTAGTAGCTAGGGTATATTCTGGCGCCAGGTAGCTTGCTTGTCGTGCTGGTCGGCTGTGCGAGTGGCGACAAATTTCTACTCGACTGCTAGAGGCCAGTGAAGGCATTTGGGAGAATTATGACGTATATGATACCTTTTCCCAACGTCAAACTTGGTGGATTCCGAAGAGATGTCTCGTTTTTTATAGCTGTGAGGATGGGGTATGAATCCTGAACTAGATGATGTTCGGAGCTTTCTGCCTATTCTGCGTGGCGAGAGTAGAATGGAGAGAAAAAAGAGCGAAACTGTCGCTTCTACTCATTCCATGACGTTGTTGAATAGAACGGCATACGTCTGGAATTTATGACTTTCCAGTTTCGAGATATTGGTGGCCCGCAACAATTTATTCTGTTTCATCACAAGTGTCATTTGGTAAATTGATAGGCAACTGTTCAAGACATGAATTTTAATTAAAAAAATAAACTAGTGCAAGTTTTCGCGAGCGCTTGACAGAACAAGCACTCACGTTCGGTATCAACCTTCAGTGAGGTGAATTCGACGCATTTCAAACAAGATAAGCAAACAACAAAGCTATTACACAACTACTCTTCTCACAGTGCCGAGCTCCGAGGAATCCACATCCACCCAGTCGTAGAACTGCCCCATCTTCCGGATGTAGCCCATGCTCGGAAACTGTTCGTGGCTAGGGACCAATAACACGCGATCATGAAGAGCTGCGAAGAAGGCGAGTCTTGACTCAATGCCCTGGGTACCGTTAGTTTCAATGGCGAGTGTCCATTCCGGATTTTGCACTTGATCCCACTGAGCATTCCAAAAAAACGAAATCAAACCAATTCTGTCAGAACATGCGTCCGCTTCGCAAATCACTACAACCGTCCCTGACGCGCGCAGGTAACATACCTTTGTCCGGAACAAATCTCCTGTATAAATCATGCTTTCTCCTTCCGATGTAAACTGGACGCACGAATGACCCACGCTGTGCCCGCGGCACGGCAAGATCGTCACCCCCTCCAGCGGTGTGTCAAAGTCCTCCACGAGCACCAGACGTCCGCCCATCTCATACGGGCGAATGCTTCTCCGGTAAGATGCAATGCTCGGTTCTATACGAAGATAATAGCAAACAACAAAAATCCGTCGGTCAGTACGCACGCAAAACAGCGACATCATCGCGACGCGACACGCATCAAAATTGCACGCAACGCACCTAAAAAGGCAGGGTCCAGATTATTTTCCGGGGTGACATCGGCCGTCCAGAAGGCATGGTCGACTCGATGAATGTACACGGTCGCATTGGGGAATGAAGCCGATCCGTCGCGCTGCGTCAATCCGCCGACATGGTCCGCATGGGCGTGTGTGAGAAAGACGGCGTCGATGGATTCACGCGTTACACCGGCAGCTTGTAGATTTTCAAATATCCTGCCCGCCTGCGCGAACATGCCGTCGTCCTCGAATTCCGGCAGGTTGAATGCACCCGTGTCGACGAGTATGCGGTTTGTGGGTGTGTCGATCAGGACGTAGTTGAGCCCGAGTACGGTCGGGCCGCTGGTTCGGAAATTGGCGTTTAGAGAACGAAGTCGTGACATTTCGGGTACTTGAACCACGTCTTGTTGGAAGATGACCGGCCCGTCGCTCACGACCATGCCGTTGAAATTGCCGACTGTGAACGAGTATGTTGAGGGGTTCAGGCGGTCCGTCATGGCGTGTGCCGTGAGGAGGATGGATGTGAGTGAAAGTAGCGCGATTGTGTGGGTGATCATTTTGGTATGAATGGTTTTAACGAGATGGTTTGAGATTGAGGTTGTCGGTTGGGTTATAGTCGGGTGGTGTGAAAGTGGATGGGTGATGGGAAGTCTTTATACTGGTTGTGGTGTCGAGGTGAGGCTGTTTCAAGGAGGGTAGAAAGAGCTAGATGGTCGAGATTTGCATAGTTGTTGCAGGTTGTGACGATTGAGGCTTTCGACATGATTGCAAGAGAGGTATTCATGTTTCGACATGTCCACTAGTATGTACAAAGTTTTTTTTTTCTGTCACGTGCTCGACGAGATCTGGTACACAAGATGGGAGAATGAAGCGGCGCTGAAGATAGACTGGCGTGCGCAGTTTCCGAAACGGAACATTCTGAAGCAGAGCTAATGTAACTAGAATTGACAATTAGTAACAGTAAAGGGATAGACGCAGTAGCCTTGGAGGTATGTGCAGAAAACATAGCCGGGCACGATGTGTAACCTAACAGTTGTGGCGTCGAAGAAGAAAAGGCATTTCTACTCAAACGTGAAGATGTGTGTAAACCGAGTGCATGTCCAGCAGGTGCAACCAGTCATGGGGGAGAAATTTGAAGGAATCGACAATATGGTTTGGACGCGCAGGTGACATGCGCCGCGACTTGAACCAGCAGATGGCCATTGTCCAGTCGCCATCGTGTCAGAAGGCAGAAACACTCACGATAGCCGCGCACGAATCTGAATAATCAAAACTCTTGAGCAAACCCTTCAGGCGCCATCGTTACGACTCGGCACGCACGCATATGTCTGCGACGAAGGAGCAATTGGCAGAGACCGAAACAAGTGGTCTCCTTTACATCGAAGTGAATCATACCGGATATCATCAGATATTACTACACAAGCAGCAGCATCGATTTGCGATGGCCATCGTCACAAAACGAGCGCGAGTCTCGAGCGAACAATGGCGTGATCCAATGCGCCAATCATAAGTCGCCAAAATTTGAAGCCTACCGTGGGAAGCCATCTACGAATGAGCAGATCGCGGCAACCGGCCAATAAAATAGCACGAAAAAAACGGCATGATCACGGCACAATGCCCAGATCGGCATCATCCCATCGCAATCAGCAATCCTCCACCAGCACACAATCGAGCTCAGCGCATCGCAACGCCCAAAATGCGTACCAAAAGCGCCTTCCTCCCAACGCCGGCGCTACCCGCACCGAGCGCGCGCCGTTCGAATCGCACATTTCAAATGACGGACGCGACGACACCGCCATCGCCGCCGACCAAGCGCCCCATCAAGCACGCCGTCATCGTCGGCGGCGGGCCGTCGGGGCTGGGCACAGCGCTTGAAATGCGTCAAAAGCAACTGGCTGACCGTATCACCGTTCTGGAACGAGTGGAGGCGAATACATTGCCGTCGGTCCCGTCGCGGCAGTATGCGGTGCAGTTGCGCTCCACGGCTGTGCAATTGATGCATGATATTCCGGGCATGCTGGACTGCATGAAGAAAAAGGCGTTGCCTGTGTACCCGTGCAATTCGCACATATTCAAGCTCGATGGTGCGGAGATTGAGGGGCCGTTTAGATTATTCAACGTCAAAGAGGAACGCTATTGGATCCGGCGCAATGGCATTCTGGAGGCTTTTGGTGAGGCGTTGGAAACGTGCGGTGATGATACACCCGTCGAGCTTGTCATGGGCGTTTCGTGTTCCGATGTGAAATTTAAGAAGGGCGCTGATTTGGAAGTTTGGTATGAAGATGCGAGCGGAAATCTGTCAGTTTTGCATGCAGACCTTGTCATCGGCGCAGATGGAGCACGATCCAAGGTCAGGAAATGTTTACAGAGAGAGTTTTCAAACGGGCATATAGAAGCGAATGGATCTGGTGGCAATTTTGACATGCAGAAATGGACCTCGCCTGCCGTCGGTCTCGTGTACAAATCGCTACATTTGCCGGAGAGCAAGTTTGTCAAACGCGACACGGCCAACGGCAAGGGGCGTGAAGTGAGCATGAAATCCAATGTGATCTACGTATGGCCAGGTCAGCCGCGCCGCGGAAAATTCGCCAAATTCTCCGCGGTGTTTCTCCCGATCGGATTACCCGAGTCGTTTGGACGACTGGGCACCATCGTCACCAAACCGGACCATCCGTTGACAACGGCAACGGATGTGGAACAAGTGTATGAAATTCTCGAAGAAGCCATGCCGATGATCGATGTACGCGCGTCGTTCAGCGAGGATCGAATCGCCGAATTTGTCAATGTCGGCACGCCGCGTTTCCCGATGATTCAACGCTGCGGCAGTCTCGTCGCGCACTTTGAGCACAACGCGGTCGCGCTTGTTGGCGACGCATTGCATTCATTCCCGCCCGATCTCGGCCTCGGCGCGACGTTTGGCATCGGCGACGGCAAGGTCCTGTGCGCGGCTATCGCGGACGTCGGGCTCCACGACGGCGTCGATCGCTACGAAACGGAGCGAGACGACGAGGTGAGCGCGCTTATGCGCTTCCATGTCGAGACGGCGCCGTATCAGTATCGACAGAATATGCTGGGATTCTACCGGGACCTTGGGAATCAGTTGCTCAGAGATGCATTGCACGAGATGCTACCCAGCGTGTTCTCTCCGAGCTTTGGTCGACTGACGAGGCGGCCGGGCATGAAGTATGCCGAGGCGCTGCGATTGACGGATGCGACTACGAGACGCATACGCGGCAGCTTTGCGACGTTGGTTGCTGTGGTGGCGGTTATGATTGCCAAGTATAGTTGAGATATTTGTAAAATAGATTGAAATCTAAAAATAGCATAACGAAACAGGAGCCGACCCGAACAAGGCTCGTTTATTCTACAAGATAATGATGGTGATGAATGAATAGTGGGATATAGCACTGGATGTTACGACACAATAACCGGCGGCGTCTTGGACTTGAAGTTGGGGCCGATCGTTTCTCCGGTCTTGGCGTAATGTTCAACGCCGGCGAAAAAGTCGTTCAATGATGCGGCCATCTTGGGCTTGATGACGAGTTGGCCGAGAATCTTTCCGATGATTCCAAACTTGGGGGTAGTATCGATTTCGCCGGTCAACTTGGACTTTGTCTCACCGTCGGCGGCCACGGATAGATTGACCTTGACGCCATGCACGGGCATGGGCGGATCATCGATAGCCACGGTGTAGCTTTTGGTCTCCTCGTTCCACATGGAAATCTTCTCCTTCATTTGCTTGCCGTCGTGGAGATTGCAGGTACGCGCGGCATCCATGCCGCGATTGTTGTCGGAGTCTTGGGTGACGCTATCGACGTGCGGATGGATGAGATGAACGTTGGTAAAGTCGCTGAGAAGCGTCCATGTTTTATCGACGGGGACGTCAATAACGCGTTCGACCTTGATCTTGACCATGGCGATGTATGTGGATGGATGGATGGAAGGTTCGGGTGTTTGTCGGTAGACGCGCGGCAGTTGCAAGCGGCAAACGTTCGTTAAGTAGCAAAACGGTGTGCTGTGATGAAACGTTGAATAGTACAATCTGGCAAGCGTACACAATGTTGGATACATGATGCTTCTGTTGGACATTTTAACCAATCATCTGCATCCATATGGAACATAGAAACGCCACGTATACATGCCAACACAAGTTACCAAACTTTCACAGCAATGCCATTTCTACCCCCGAAACGTCCTCTCTTCACAGCGCAGCGCCACTGCAAGCACCGGCCTTACTCTGTAAGTCGTATACCAACCACGTAAACAACCTGTCCACGTGGTCCATGCCACCTTTCCCGATCCGATTCCACATCAGCGCGCAAACCCTCGTCCGCGCGACACCATCCACCAACGCGCAAATATCTACAAGAGACACGCTCAGCCGGCAGCGCGTCCATCCGCCGCCAAATTTATTCCAACAACATCCCCACCGCTCCCGCATACAACACATCATATTACACGCACTTCCGCATCGCCCCTGCCAAACCATCCGTCGCAGCGCCAAATGCCCGCCCCATGACGCCGTGCCCGCGGGCAGCGCCGCGCGTCATGCGCACACGCAACGATCATCGCGTCGGTTCGGTCCATTCGTCTCGCGCTGTGCCGCGTCGATACATGCCCCATCCAGCCTGGCACTGTCGTTTCCTCGTTTCCACACCTGCTTCAAAGCAATGACCGACGCGCCACAGACCGAATCCATCTGTAGTATGCCGCTTTCGTCGCCGGACCCGCTGTCCGGAAAGACGGCGACTATGTTCGCCTGCGTGTGGTGCGCTGCAATAGTGGGCTGTTTACTGTGGACGCGGTAGACGTATTGTACGTGCGTGCGGATTAGTATATGATATAATTGGTTATTTGAAGTGCACAAATACGCTTTTCATCATCGCTTGTACTGTACAGTACTGGCAGATGACTTGGATGGAGGCCGGCAATCTAATCCACATCATCTGCAATTGTAGCACGTGACTTTCGAACAATCTATCATGTATCGCCAAAACCCGGTTGCGCTGCCATTGTCAGTGCCACATTCGAAGCCTCCGAACAGATCAGCCTTTAGCTGTCAAACTACTCGCACAACGCCGCACGAGTCATCATACACATGCTCTTTACAATTCCGTCTCACAGCAGTGAAACCTATCTAAACGCGCTCTATATATCCCAAATATAGTGACAAACCCCAGTACAACTATCACCCATCTCACATCGCAGATCTCACCAGATTCGGGAAAATCTTATCCATTCCCCGTCTGACAGCCTTCGGAACAGCCAGGATAGCTTTCTTTCCTCTACACCCATTCCTCTCACATGGTCCCGGATAATCCGTTGAAGTTTTACATTTCCCTCCCTCATTCTCCGTACCATTTCCAGGTTCAAAGTACGGCTTATGCGAGCCACCAACCGGCAATCCGCCCTTGATCCGCACAAAAGAACAAGTATAATAATCCTGGAACTTCCCGCGTCCCTGTCGCAGACCGCCGTACCACAGGAATCCCATCACATACACGCCGTCCGGGAAGATTGTCGGAATTGTCAACTTGGTTTCAAATGCAGATTTCGTACGATCCGTTCCACAATACTCATTCTTACGACAGATATGTCGGTTATTCGACCAGCATCCATGCATCAGCGTCAGACGTTGATGCCATGTGCGACTGTCCATCTTCTTCACAGGCACGAGACTTACGCGCATTATACCCCCGAAATGATTGTTTCGCGTCCAACGAAGATCGATTCTTTGCCCGCGTCGATACGTTCTCGCCGGTCGCTCGATTGTGTTCCGCATCAATGCCGTGTTCCGGTAGTACTCGGGGCATGCTTTTTTACACTCCGCCCCCTTGCAGTACAGCGCTCTTGCACGCGTTCGGTACGAAATCGGCTCGGAGATGGAACTGTGTGCGCAGGCCAGTGAGATGTAGAGGGTGAGAACTGATGCGATGAAGATCTTCATGTTTCGGTGCGATATTGAGAACTGATACTTGTTGAATACCGGTAGACTGGAGGAGAAAAGGCCGTGTTGATATTGCGTTTGCGGAGTTGGCTGGGATGAATGTTCGGGAATAAACTCTTGCAAGTGATCGCCATCTCGGTTAAATGCTGATCGAGTGACGCCTTCTGAACTGTTCGAAGCGCACAATATTCTGCTTAGGGGCCCGGTCGCCAATGCGAGAAAACATTTGCTGCAGTTTGAGAGGCGCTCAATGGAATAGACGGTGCGATGATTTTGCAGAGTAGTTGAACAAGGTCCACGTTGTAGCGTCCGTGCGGAAGCGTTCGCTGCAGAGCTATATTCGACCCAATGTCGGCTGTAATGCTGAGGGGAACATGTCTTCATAATTCATTGCTAAAAAAGGGGTACGTCGCATGTGACATGTTGTTCTCGCCGTGATTGACATTTGCCAAAGCCACGTTTTCTCTTGTGCTACCTGCAGTTTAACGTCTATGCTAGGCCTTGTCGCTTGCAAGTTTTGTCGCTTGCTCTCAGCTTCAACACGTTATTGGCTTATGACATCACTAGGCGTTTTATGACTGACTTCTCGACGCCTAATCAACTTTGCTTGCGTCTTCGTGACGATAATGTAGCTTTGTGCTTCGAGCTGGCAGTCCTTCGAGATGTACGCGTCTGCTTCGATCACGAATTTTGCGATTGTGGACGGGGAAAGCTTTGACAGTCCTGTTGATGTAAGGATGCACATTGACGCAATTACATACTATCAAAGAAAGATTTGCGTGAGAGTGTGTGTTTCCTGGTCGCATTATTGTCATGCTCACGTGAATGAAGGGTACGAAAGTTGCCACTCAGAGATGTAATTTGTCCTGGGGGTTTCTGCACATGCGGTCAGAGAGTAAATTCATCTGGTAGAAAAAGCTACAATATAAGCAAGACTCCAGAAACGCTCCTACGCTCCCTGCTCTGATTTTGGTTTATGTTTTATCAAGATCTGTTGTGTTATAGCATATTTCATGCTGCAGGTGTTGCTATATGTATATTTGGTAACGGTGTATGTCATTTTCGGTCTAAACATGAGCTTCATACACATTGTCTTGCCACCAATCGTCACATCGACGATGCAAGCTCTAAAAATTAGCCGAAACCTCCCATCGTTCTCGTGGATGGCATTGAAAATCCTAGGTGTATTTGAATTCAGGCTTTGGAAGCTACATTGAGGATCGAAGCAAAAAAGTAGCGCACAATACTACGCCGACTGGCCACAAAACCCGTCAGCTCAAGTCCTTTTGGTCATCTGAAATGACCTATGCGGAATAGATCTAACATATTTGTACGGAATACGTGGGGGAAAGGAGAGAAGCAAACGTTTCATATAGACTATGTTGTTCATCTTGGTTGCAAACTTTAATTTCTACCCCTAGCACTGAACATATGAACTGTCAAATTATTCTCCCACACAGAGCCAATGACATGATTTCGACAGACGGAGCAGTATCTAAACAATATGCTCCAAATGCAACGGGACCACACAATTCCTGGATTTGATCTTTCTTCACAGCGACCCTCTCTCCTCTCCAGTTTCCTCCTTCCATCCCTCCAAGCCAAGCAAATTCAACTTACGTTTAATATCAAACTGGACGCCCCAAGACCATCTTATTGAAAAGCGGCCACGTAGAAAATCAATATGAAACCATTGTACACTCCCTCAAATTCATTAAGAAAAGCTTTCGGTCTCGTTCAGCACAGATGAATGAAGAAATTACACGCGAATTGTTCGGGAAAACAACGTTTCCCGTGAAACACAGAACTTCAGTCTCAGAGCACGCATTCGAACCGTTAGAGTGGAAATAACTCACACGGACACGGTGTATTCCCCTCTCCTTATCGAACCCTGCTGTGATATCCCTTCATACGTCCTTACATGAAGGAAGTATTCGTGGCGGGTTATTCTTCTATTCTAAATAGTTTTGAGAGCTCCGAAGTGTCTGGCTGAATTTGACGCATTGTTCCTTGGTGTTGATGTTTGACGTATCTTGCACAAGATTTATTGAACTCTTTTGTGTATTCTCAGGACGCGTTTTGTATGGAATACACGAAGTGGAAACGGAAAAGTTGAGACGTGCGTGGGAAAGATGTTGAAAAACGAAAGAAATTTCTGATGGCCAAGAACATGCCTCGATTTATCTACTTGCGCGTTGGGAAGCAAACTTTCCAGGGAAGTTCTGCATATGACAGCCATTATGTACGCATTGAAGGACAGGCGCAGCCAATCGTTTAACAGACCGCAATGGTCATTCATGTCAGATTGCACGTGCATTCCATTGTAGCGACAGGTTGCGGACAGAGTGAATTCATACAATTAAGTAATTTCAAGCAAGACCGGTTTGGCTTGTACTTCCACGTAGACTCTCTTCCAATTCCAAGTCCAACAGATGGAGAACTGTTCAACGGCTGGGATGACCGAGTCCAAGTCAGACTTCGCTCATTGGGTCGCTCTACCGTCACCTGTCACATATGACATCACACCAGCCTCTTCCACTTCCCAACTCCCCTTTCAAATTATTACAAAAATTGTACAGTTGCACACGTATCGGTCTTGAGTATGATATGGCTTGTAAGTGATGTATGAACTGTACTTATCTTTCGCGCCCTTCCTCTGCCAGGATTGTACGTGCATTGAGATCAATCGCTTGAACAAACAGTCCGTCGATTATCTGACTTACTACAAGCTGATATGTAGAATTGAGCATTCATCATATCCTGCAAGGAAAACAGTGAGAATCATTCACTTCCCTCGAACTTGAACCAACAAAAGAATAAACCTGCCGCTGTCACAATTGGAATTTCACTTTTTAGCCGCACGAGAAACTGAAGATCTGGATTCCGCAGAATCCTATTTTTGAATTGAACCGAGTTGAGCCAATACCACATATTACTCGAAATGATTTTTCCCAAAGTAACGGGAGTTAGTATGCATAGTATAGCAAGTTGAAACCTCAGCCAACAGATACATTGAGCTGTAGTAGTCATCTCGTTAAAGTGTTTTCTGCAAAACGCTCTCGATGGATATATAGCTTCGCTTCTGCGATCACTTCGCAATTTTCTATGATGAAATCTGCGCTTCTGATGTCGGTATGGATATTTTTTGTTTGCATAATTGTAATTTTACTTCGACTGAGCCGGTATTGTAGACGCGGCCGGAGCCAAGCTGTCCATTTTTGAGTTCATCATTCACCAGACAACGCCATTCCCGAACGTACGGATGGGTCGGAGGTTCGTGTGAGGCGAAATAGTGAAAGTACTCGATATACCCATAAAGAGTGAGTCAATGAAAAGGAATGATAATGGTGATAATGCATGGCTATCTGATAGCATCTTTTCTTGAGTACTAAATTGATTTTGACGAGGATGTAGAGTGATAATGCTAGCATGTAGTGAAAACTATCGTACACTGGGTGGTACTCGTGGTTGCACTGTGCATTGTCCTTCCAACGGATGTGGAAATCACCGCACGCGACGGTCGCCTATATTGCCCCGCCCACTGTACTAACATAGCATCAGCACCGTCTTTCCGAGATCACCTCTCTCTGCACGAGATTCTGGACTGCAAAGACTTCTGAATATATCTATGCATACAAAACAGCAAGACTTAGCTTCTAGGAGAACGAAAAACTTTTTATTCTTATCTCACGTTGACAACGAAGAAGGACTACCTTTCACTACCGAGATCCCGTTCTCCGTGCGACGAGTTCAACCCCGAAGACCGCAGTTTCCATGCCACGAATCCAAACAACAGAGCTACCGTAGGCTCCGTTCCGCGAATAGACCACGTCTGTGGAAGCGTATTGTGTTACACTGATAGGCCCTACGCTTCCTACTATCATAGATATGAGCAGAATTTTACAGGATAGTGAATACTCTCCGTACTGGAGATTTCGTATTCGTATGGTGTGTAGCCACTAATAGTGGATGATAATTTTGCACTGTTCTTGATATCTCGTGCATTAATCATAACAGTTAAACATAGATGCTGTATTCAGCTCAAGTTATTTCACATTTGCGATCCACGGAACTCGTGAGATAATTGCGTTGAATTTTTGAGATGAATTGCGGTGGAAGCAGTATAACTACATATCATACGGGAAGGAGACGGGTTGGTTTGCAATGAGAATATGAATGTGAGTGAGCTCAATACCCCTGATCTTTATTTTTTTCTTGTTACTGTTCTCTTTCAATGCCCTTCTCTTTGTATTCATCGAGAGTGGAGCTGGTACTCTGTCGGTTTTTCTCTAGCTTGAAGATTCTCTTTTGTCCGTGATTGAACTCGCTAAAAGTTGGCATCTTGATAAGGAGATGAAAACTCTTTTCGAAAGCGGAAATGCAAGCAATTTATTCAACTTCAGTCGGTTATTCGTTAATTTCATTATTGACAGCTGTCCTACTCATATCGTCTCGGGGATCACGCGCGATTATTCATACAAACTCCATCGTCCAAAACGGGTTTTGCGTTCCAAGTCAAATCGCAACTTGTGACCCTCAAATCATCATAGTCCAATGCGTTCCCAGAAGAAGGGATAGGGTCGCTGCTTCAAGCACACCCGATGCCACTTTATTTCCTGATCAGCGGCTCGTCGTTCGTTCTGTCCGTTTTTCCACCATACAGAAGGCGGTCGCACGAAAAACCGCAATATCCGTAATTGGACTGGTGGGGCGTAAGTGCGTTATGCAGCATTAGGTGTCTGAGAGGTTGGGTTTCCGCTTGTCTGTGATCCGGGTATTGGCTGCATTGGCGGTGGTGCCTGTGGTTGTACTGGCTGCGACGGCGCCTGTGGCTGTTGTACTGGCGCCTGCGGCTGCTGTACTGGCGCTTGTGCAAATTGAGAATCTGTGTCACGTTGCTGTTGCTGTACTAGCGGATAGGGTTGTTGTACCGGGGGCTGTGTCTGTCCTTGCACCACAGCTGGCGATGGCGGCGGTTGTGATGAAGACGGGACCGGCTGCTGTACAGCGGGAGGTGGGAAGAACTTTGTCGCTTCTGACGTATACGTTTGTGCATTTGGAATATTTGTAGTTGGATACGCCTGTTGTACTGGTGGCGCACTTATTGCTGATGATGGCGGTGGTGGTGGTGGATTGAATGGTTGCCCACCAGCAGTACCGTCTGGTTGTGTTGGAGGATGTCCTTGACCAGCAAAGGTCGTTGGAGGCATGACAACCCCTCCAGTTGTTGCCACCGAACCATCCAATTGTTGCGGTTCATCATCATCCTGTACAGTTCGTCTACGTCTGTACCATAAGGTACCCACGACGATAATGGCAATAATTGCAATAGTCGCAATAATACCACCAGCGATAGCGCCAACACTCGCTCCACCACCCATGTCTCCTTCATCAACAACGCGAATATTAGGACCAGGTGTGAATTCAGCGCCGACACGTTCCATATATTCTCGGAACGCACTTGTCCGCACATAGACCCCTGGTACATCTGGTGTACCACAGCCTCTTCCAAATGATACTATGCCTACTTGAACAGGATTGTCGTCTTCATCATATTGGAAGATCGGCCCACCGCTGTCGCCCTGACTGTTACCGAGGAAAGGGCACCAAATATTGTTTTGTCAGTATGGGTCATGAGAATCTACGAACATGTATGGATTTTGAGAACTTACCATGAATCACATGAGCGATCACTGTATCCAGCACATAATTGCGTTTCTGCAAAAACCCTACCTCCATAGCGTTCAATGCATTCTGAAATGGGGAAAATGGGTACATCAACTTGTCGGAGCCTGAATGTATCTTCATCCGAGTCTGGTTCTATGGAGGAAGTGAATCCGTATCCAGTTACTCTTGAAATGCTGTTCTCTTCGGGTTGACTTGGATCCATATTGAGCCTCATGAATCGGCGAGTGGATGCTGGTCGTTCGAGTCTGATGAGTGCAATATCATTAACCCTTTGTGAAGGACTATCACTGTATTCCGGATGATTAAATACACGGTCCACATCAATCTCCTCAACACCAGGAGAGTCGAGAGCATCATCCGAAAAAGCTTGTGTCGTTCCAACTATTGCTGTTGTGGAAAAGGAAAAAAATTCGCAATGCGCCGCGGATAACACCCATGTGGAAGAGATTAGGCTTCCAGTACACAAGCTACCGCTGCTGGAGACAAGCGCAACCATTACTTCACGAAGACTGTCAGATTGGACAAAATCGCCGTTTACAATACGTGGGGTTGGTGAATGAGCGGTGTTTGTTGAATTGCGTCTAGCTTCCCGGAGCGAGGTGTATGGTTGCTTGAGGGATATTGTGCGTGTCAATGGCCTGTCTGGTTGTAGGACGACTGGACATTGTTTTTCCTGGCGGAATGAGAGATGGAGTGTTGATGCACATGCCGTAGTGATAACGGCTAGAAGAAACACGTATGGGGCCATGGTCAAAGCTATGGTGGGGACTGATAGCAAACCGGATGGTGAGAGTCATCGGATAGATAGTGGTGTTTTATATCCATGTGATGCGTCGATCAGTTTATCGGCCTTGCAGGTGTACCCAGTGCTTTTTAATTATTACAATACATGACATGTTTAGTAAACACATCAACCCGAGCTGCAGTTGTATTCGACTCTGTTCCGTTCTCAACAGCCATGAGACATGGAAGCTACATCTGGAGATCAATTGTTCTCTCCAAACTTTCGCTTTAGAGACTTCACCCAGCGAATCATTGCTGAATTCATTCGAAGCAATGCTGGCAAGTTGATGAATTAAAAAAACCGGGAGTAAGAGTTGGTGTTGTGGGCATTGTTGGAAGGCTCCGAACAGTATCTTAGCCTGCTAGGTCAGATAGCAGACTTATGAAACGCGCGGATCGAAGTGGGACTGCCTAATTGGGTGGAGTTACGTCCATAGAGCTTTCTGAATGCATTAAAATTTCTAGATACGTTTAAGGAGTTGCATGCTGGCCATCGCTCGAGACGTCTCTTTCATTACAGAAGGAATATAAGGGTGCAATAACGCATTTTAATGCTTTGCTGCATTAGATGTAAGATTGGCAATTCATTGCTGTGCAGAAATTCAACGGGATACTGGAACTGGTACATCCCTGCGGAGGCCACTAGTGAAGTGAGTGTACTTTCTCCGCGCGGGAGGATGAGCCGGCAATAGGAAGGGAAAAATCGGAGGCTTGCAGTAGTGTCCAGCTCGGTTTAACGGAGTTTAGTCGCGAAAGATTTGTTTCACTTGAATCCATGTCTTGACTGCAAATCGCTGCCCGTATGCGATTTTCAACGCTCGCCGTGCGTGCACACTCGATTCGATGACATGTCGTCTCTCGGCATATCTTACTTTTTCTACTCTGAAAAAAACGTCGTAGCCAATGAAACGGCAGAGTAGCAATCGACAGCAATGAATGTTTCTAATTTAACTTGAGACGCCTTGTATTGGCCAGCTATTCAGTCCTCCATCTTAACGAACGCCACTCAGGCGCAGCTTTGCCACGTCCTCATCTGCCCCAACGAAATTATCGCAGAATTAAGTACAGCTGTACACACAACCCGCGGGCTGCATCTAACGCGCTGACATTCCACGATTGTACGTCAGATATGGACATCTGTGGAATCTTCGTCTATGCTTCAAGTTGAAATCTAGTACTTGCATGAGTTTCGGCTAAACTCTCATCGTCTTATGTTCTACATCGCTGCCCTCAATGCGAAGAATGATTCATCAAAATTTGCCAGGGTTTCTTATGAAATCCGAATATTCCTGCATCCGCCTCTTCTAGTCTTTCTAGTGAGACTTGGACTCACTGTAATAATCGAAAATCTCGACGAAATTCTTCCGATCATGCCAGCTATACTAATCATTCTCCAGCATCTTTCAGCTGCCGCCAGTTGCCACCCTCGGTCTGAAATTCGAAGCTGGCCAAATGTGTGAACAACTCATGTGCTATTCAGTACGGAGATGCTCGGCAATTCTACAAGCTCCTCCTCCAATCATAGTCAGATCTCATTTTAATTTAGAGGAAGCAAAAAAGTAAACTGTACGTCCTTTCTTGATGTCAGGATGCTAAATTAAATTTAATCCTCGAAACCCCCAATTTATTTTAAACAGCTGTCCGTAAAACTCAAATATCTCGATGTCTGACAAATCACCACCCTACGGCTCCCCCGTCCAGAGCCGTGCGTCTGCACTCCAATCCGGTATCGTGGTCACATCGTTCCAATCTCATGAATGAAAGCAAAGCCGCCCAAATGCAGCTTTCATGAGATCTGCAGCGTACGGTCCTAACCTCTGGTTTCATCTACCCCCGCAATCCGTCACCGAGCAAAGACACCATGTGTGACCACAGAGTTGGTTGTACAATTGGCAACCAATAAGCGCGTACACGGCTACTTAGCCAGCGATGTTGTTTGATCAACTGTCAATGATGCGGATATGCACTCTGTTGCGCGACGCCCGTCGGCAATACATTTGTCCCTGCTGGCACATTTGCATCGGGATATGACGGTTGCACTGGTGGCGCATGCAATGCATTCACATCTGCAGCGCCGACTGGTTGCGCCGCAGCATAGTCCTGGCCTGAATCAACCTGTTGTTTTCCCTCGGCTGTCTCCAATTGCGCCATCGCTTCAGCTCGCTTCTTTCTTCTGCGAATGTACCACCATACCAGCAGCGCAATAATTATGACAACTCCTACAACAACCCCGGCCACAATACCACCGCTAGAACCCGACCTGACTTTGGGTCGACGCATCCTATCACTTGTTTCGCTCATCATAACGCGATTGTTGGACCCAGATGTGAATTCCGCTCCCACACTTTTCAAAAATCCTCGGAACGCACTCGTCCGTACGTTGACAACTGCTGCACCCGTCTCCCCGTGCCTGGCTCCAAATGATATTACGCCCATCTGAATGGGGTTGTTCTCGTTGTCATACTGGAAGATCGGTCCTCCACTACTACCCAGACTGTTTCCGTTGCGAGAGCATCAAAGAGCGTTTTGTTAGTGATGAGTCATAAGAATCTTCCATTGTGTGTATCCAGTTGAGGCGATGTGAACTTACCATGATGCGCATGGGCGATCACTGTACCCGGCACAGAGATGTCTGTCTGAGAAAATCCTGCCTCCATAGCGTTCATTGCATCTTGAATTTGAGAAAATTGGCACATCGATCTGTCGAAAACGTCCCGGATCTTGGAGTGGCTCCGTGTCCATGAAGACAGTGGCTTCACGTCCAGATACCCTGTAAAAGTCAGCCAGGTGGGGCTGATCTGGGTCCATATTGAGTCTCATGAATCGACGAGTGGATGCTGGTTGTGCGAGTTTCACGAGAGCAATATCATTTGCGCGTCTTGAATGGTCTTCTTCACTGTAGTCTGGATGAGGAAATACAGCTTCCACGGAGATTTGTTCACCACCTGCAAATCTGAGACCAGCAGAGCTATCCAATACATGTTCGTTGCCAACCACTGCTAAGGAATTGATCAACGCCTTGCAATGGGCTGCGGTTAATACCCATGTAGAGGAGATTAGACTTCCTCTGCACACAGGCTTGAAATCGCCAGAATTTTGCCGATTCAAAAATGTGACCATCACCTCTCGCAGGTTGGTAGAACGGAGAAGATCACCATTCGCAGTATGTGTGGGGGACGAATGAACAGCATTAGACGCTTTTCCCTCATCTATTGGTTGGATTTTTTGTGGCAGGATATGGGATGTTGCGGATGTCAGCAGAACACTGCGCTGTGGAATGACGGGATATTGATTTTCCTGTGGAAAGAAGGATCGAGTGCTGTTGAACACGCCAAGGCTAAGACGCTTTGAAGAAGGAAAAGCCGAGTAACGAAAGTCATTTTGAGATGGGTTACTATCTACATCAGATTAGTTGGGATGTTCGGTCGTCTTTTTATAACAGTAGCATGGGGTTGGAAAAAGAGCATTTTGTTCAATCCATCATTGGTGTACATGGCGCTGTTAACCGTTAGGATTGATGAGTGCGGCGGCGGGAAAGCTGTAATCCATACCTTATTACTTTGCTGATATTCGCTACTCTCGTTCAAGATGCAGGCCAAGTGAGCCATTGCTGGATGCTTCAGAAGCACTGTTGGCAAAATAATATTTTCTCCTTCACGTTGTATTCAGGATCACGTTTTGTGATTCACGATGACTGGGCGAAAGTGAGAGCGAAAAATCGTTGGCTAAGAACACAAAGTCAGAAGATACGTGGGCTCGGTCTACGTAGTGAGATGACGATTGGCTTGTGGAACGTATAGTGCCATTAGAGCTACCAAGTATGTTGCGTAACGCTCAGTGATGACTTGGAAGGAAAATGCGCCGCTGCATGTGCACGGTGCATCAACGACAATAATATATGAGGAATGAGAAACGTACTTGACAGTTGTGGGGCAATGCCGATTAAATCTTTCCGAGATCTATGGGGTTATTTTGGTACAGGTTGATACGCAGCGAGCTGGTGTGTTCCCCTTGTTGCCGCATGGTGTGCAGACGAAAACAAGGTTGGCCGTGTAAAAGTGGAGCTGGGGTGTGGCATACTGGCGCCAGTATGAGGTGGACATACTCTTATAGTCCCCTATTGAAAAGACACTGTCCAGGTCCACGTGCAGCAAGGCCAATTGTTTCGTTCATTGTTGAACCATGCGATGATGGACTACGCTTACCTGTGATAAACGTGGAGCAAATCGGAGACGGCGGCATTAGCAGATGAAGTATGTACATTACGGCCGACCGGTTGGTTGGGCATGACGCGAGTCTCAGGACTGCAGGAGTCCAAAGGATTTAATAAAAATTTCATAAAAATTCCTGAATATTGTCATGCCGTATCTCACCTATATAAATCCACGGATCTGAAATATACGATTGCAGTCTCTCTTCATAGCCCGACATTGCCAGAACAGAAAAACCATCAGCCGCAGCACTCCGAATAAGTCCTGACAGACATATCACGATGCTGGCGGTGCGTTGTTCGATCCGTCATTTCCACCCGACTGCGCTGTATTTGGCGCCGAACCATACGGCGTATATGCCTCCATTGCAGGCGGGGGAACTGTCGGCGCGACAGCAGGCTGTGATACCACAGGCGCAGCATAGCCCGGCGCTACATTTGGCAGATCACCGGTTGGCGGTGCCGAAACTTTCTCCACGGGCGTCGTCGTCGGCAGTTGCGTAGGAATCGGCGGTTGCTGTACTAGCGCTTGTGTCTGTTCGGGCGCTGCTTGAGGCGGCGGCGGCACGTGCGGCTGTTGTTGTAACACGTGCGCAGGCGGCGGTGTGGGATACATCTGTTGTTGCGGCGCACCTGCAGTCGCTGCCGGTGGGTACATCTGTGCTTGTTGCATATTGGGAGATAGCGGTGGCGGGTACGTCTGTTGTGCAGGTGACGGTGTTTGGTATTGTGGCACCATTGCCGGATTTAGTGTTGATGTTTGTTGTGGTGAAGCATATACCGTCTGTTGCGTAACCGGAGGTGGGAATAGTCTTGTTGCTTCTGACCTATACGCTTGGGCTTTTGGCACGGTTGCACTTGGATACGGCTGTTGAGTCGGTGGTGCACTTGTTGCCGATGGCGGTGGTGGTGGGCTCAACGGTTGTCCATTAGCGGTAGCTTGAGCTTGGGGATAGGCATAACCAGCATTGGTCGTCGGAGGGAGCATTGAGCCGTCTCCCATGGTTTTCACAGGGTCGTCTATTTCTGACTTGCTATCATTCCGCATTCTGCGTCGGCGTCTATACCAGAGCCAGAGCAAGATGATTATGACAAGTACAATAATCAGTGCAACAATAGCACCTGCGATAGCGGCAGTATTTGACCCATCGTCGAATACAGTGCGGATGTTAGGACCAGGTGTGAATTCAGCGCCGACACTTTCCATATATTCTCGGAACGCACTCGTCCGCACATAGACCCCTGGCACATCTGGCTCTCCACAGCCTCTTCCAAATGATATTATGCCTACTTGAACAGGATTGTCGTCTTCATCATATTGGAAGATCGGCCCACCGCTGTCACCCTGACTGTTTCCGATGCAAGGGTACCAAGTAGTGTTGTGTCAGTAATGGGTTATCAGAATCTGCCAAGTTGTATAGACTACGTGAACTTACCATGGACCACATGAGCGATCACTGTATCCAGCACAGAGTTGCCTTTCTGGGAAAATCTGGCCTCTATAGCGTTGCATGCATTCTGAAATGGAGAAAATGGGCATGTCGACTTGTCGGAGACTTAACGCATCTTCATCTTGTGCTGGGTCCATGAAGAATGTAAGCCCGTATCCAGCCAGTCTTGAAATGCTGTTCTCTTCGGGTTGACTTGGATCTATATTGAGTCTCATGATTCGGCGAGTGGATGCCGGTCGTTCGAGTCTGATGAGTGCGATATCATTAGCCCTTCGCGAAGGACTATCACTGAAATCTGGGTGATTAAATACACGGTCCACGTTAATTGTTTCACCTCCAGAAGAGGTTAGAGAATCACCTGAAGGAGCTTGTGTCGCTCCAACTATTGCTGTCGTGGAAATTGAACTTAGTTCGCAATGCGCCACGGATAACACCCATGTGGAAGAGATTAGGCTTCCAGTACACAACCTACCTCTACTGGAGACAAGCGCAACCATTACTTCACGAAGACTGTCAGATTGGACAAAATCGCCGTTTACAATACGTGGAGAAGTTAACCGATAGGTGGCTGTGCCATTTTGTTGTACTGCTCGGAAGGTACTGTGGGAGCGTATGTGTGTTACTATTCGAGTTGACGGCCTATCAGGCTCTAGAATGACGGGGCACTCTTGGCGAAACGTAGTGTAGAGTGTCGTGGCCTGAGTCAACGCGACGAAGGCAAGGACTAGATTTGCAGCCATGGGCATTTCGGAACGTGGGCTGCTAAACAGAGATGGAGGTAGCAGGGTTTGCAAGGGTAATGTTGAAAACATCAGAGAGCGCGTCGAGGTTTTAAGGGCGACATAGACGAGGTTGTTAGCAGTTTGACGATTTGTCAACATTGTGCTATGAACGTGTAGCGTTCTGAAAATGTGCGATATATGAGAATAATTGGCCACGAGCTGATATCGAATACAGTCGCGATGCAGCTGTACTTGTTCATTGCTGAACAGAAAACGTTAAGGCCATACCGCTCATACACTACGTGATACTACGAAAAGATATTTTGAACGTGGATTGCAGTCTTGCCAACCTAGGACTTTAATTCGTTGTGCTGGATGCCAAGTTTGCACCCTTATTTATATGATGCCAAGCGGAGAATCGGAACCTGCAGTTATGCGCTCGTTTTTTACCCCTGATATACAACTGTACTCACACTATGCATCTCAGACCAACTGTCATTCGCACGCAAGTGCAGTTGCACTGATGTATTATTGAGATTTCATCTCGGACAAACTTTCTGAATAACCCCCATTCTGGCCGAAATAGGATCTATGTCTGCACCCTTCGCATTAGCCCTAATTATGTCCGAATAGTAAAACCATCAGACCACATGTCCAGGGTGAGGTGGCTGACCGCTGCTTCCACAACTTGCAACACCGTTCCAACCGGCAAACCATGAAATAAAGAATGTATCCTGCGCATTGCTATCTCGTCCCAGAACGGCGCTGTCCAAAATTACTCGGAGTTTAACAGAATATATGAGACGCCCCGTAGGCCTCGCTTTCGTATCGTTTGCACGCGGGATGACTCGTCTCGGACGAGGCGCCTCGTCGCAGCGGAAAATCTATGAAAATAACAAAAATATAAACAGGGTAAAAGGTAGCAGATAGTACGTAACAAGTGTAATCACATCGTAACAGTTTGCGCTAATGTGCTAAGTTTGGATTAAAACTGCACAATTAGGGTAGAGTGTATGATCACCTTTCCATCGCAATGCGTAACCCATGACTTGTACAGTGCGCGACAGTTCTAAAAATTACCCCCGATTTCTGCGATTACTCAGGAACCACACAGCAATGAGAACTCCGATTGCAACCAATTATCATCCAGGGGCGTGCGGTAACACACCTGTAAGCCATGCACGTCACTCATTCTAGATCATAGATCTTGAAATATCTTTTATCATAAAAAGATACGTACTACCAGTGAGAATACACTCAAGCTATAGTTTCAAATTTTAAAAGAAATCTAAGCTTTTCATCTCAATATTACCAACAAAGTATGCAATGTTGAAAACCAGTCGTGACTGTCATACAAAACACGGCAGTTATCAGTTGTTTCGAGCTAAACTGTCGAACAATGGAAACTTTACATCTTGTTTCTCCCTATCCAAGACGTACATCGACGAACTTCAATCATTCTTTGGAAACTTCACTTCACCCACAACATCTAGATCTTTTCTACGCAATGTAAGACTCCATTTACAACAATTTAGACAGTACTTCTTACCTCCGTCATCGACACTACAATTTCTTTACAGAAATCAGGACGGAAGCAGAGTTGTTCTGCTATGGAGCTCCGTTATACAGAGTATGATTCAAAAAAGCCCTACGAGTCTTCCTACTTGAAAAATGCAAAAAACACTTAGGGGAAAGCCTCAACAAGTCATCATTTAAACACTGGATTTCCATCAAGTCTTCGATTCATACAATTTAAATTCGAGAATGATGACAAAAGAGATTCCTATCATCGTTGGAACTACAAAGTAAAAAGCTCACTACCTTCTAGAATTGAAATCTGACATAGATTTCAAACAGCATGGAAAAAACTTGAATGATTTGAAAGAGAAAGCCTGAAAACATCTGAAGTAGCTTTGAAAGCTTTGATTCGACCGTTCAAGGTTTCATGGCGGGCACGAAGTAGACTTGAGGTACGCGAATCTTTTCCTGGTGCGACGAGAAAATAACGTTCATCGTTATAGCCTCTATCTGTTAAAACCACTTCTCCTGGAAGAAGTTCTTTTTCCGACCATCACGAAATATTTCAACGTCTGGGTAGGATCCACAAGGATATGGACCGTTTACCCATACGATATGACCTTTAGAAGTACTGACTCCTATTTCATATCGCGGACCTGGTCCCCTGAATTTGTGACTGTACCAAATTGAATTGAACGGAGAATGTTCTTGAATACGACAGTCGGTTCCATCGACGGTCATGACACAAGAAGTTTCATTAGGCCTCACGCCCGAAAAACCTTCACCACCGTACCAACCACGGAATTTTGCAGCACCGGCACTGAAAAACTGCCCAGTGCTACATCCGAAGACAATCACATTCTCCGAAAATTTGAGTTCGGTCATACCAGCGAGAAGGAGATGATCGTCAAGCATCTCTGCTTCTCTGCAATGCTCTATCCATGGTTTCGAATCATCGGAAGGTACAGATGTTCCCAAAAGCCTCGTGAGGTACTAACTCATTACGTCTCTTTCTCCTTCTGTCAACCCGAAATTACTATTCTTCAGTCTCTCAAAGCATCTTTGTATGGTTTGTTTCTTTCTGGTTTCATCACTATCCATTTTCAATTCTGGGTAATGTGATGACCTTTGTCAAAGATAGAATTTGAGAAAGCGAGATAATCGAAATGTCAGTCAGCATATTTTCATCTGTTCACGTATTCGAATGTAACCGAGAGGTATTTGGTACTCACTTTTCCATTCAAATGGAATCAATAGGGTGGTTCTTTTTGTGAGAACTTGCGATAATTGTAGCAGATAGAAAATCCGCTAGAGCGGCAAACCACCCGACAGGTGTCCCGAGCCTCGGTAGAGGAGATGGTAGAGCAGATGAACCTTATAACGTACCCAGCAGGTAATCTCGTATGAGAGAAGGTATCGCTACCCGGAGGGGGTTGTGCGATTATGGCGCTCACGCGAGGTGCGTATTAATGGAGCAAAGTGACGTAATCCGTCGAGCTGTTGGCTAACCCTAAGGTTTTCCCGGAAAGGGGTTGAACAATAGGTATGCGAACACTGTTCCAGTGGGTCGTAATTCCACTTGAGTTTACGTTACTCTAGAAACCGTGCCTACTGGCTATTCCAGTGGCAGTTTTATACTAAGTCTACTGTAAGCTAGGGTTAGTGGTTAGGAATAAATATCCAGTTAGTGACTGTGGAACCACGTTAGTTCTAGATAGCTGGTACGAGCTACGGACACGCTGTCCTTACGAAACGAAACGAGCAGTCCACCCGCTGGTGTTTGACTGTATTGTTAGAACGGTAGAAGGTAGAGTGGTTAGCGAGTAGACACGAGCGTCACGACGCAACAATCCACGCGAGGATTACGTTAGCAAACGAGGTGGTACGTCACCGGAGGCGCTCTCAACCAAGCCCGGAGGCACTACACGCAATCAGCCTTACGTGCGGCGATGGGTAGGGAGTACGCAGCTCGACGGAGACGAAGCCTCGTTAGGCAAAACGTAAACGTAAAACGTAGAAGTCAGTCGTAGACTAGAGCCGTTGCTCGATCGTTGTCTTGTCCCCTTTCCCTCCCGGCACGATGCCAATACCTATATGGCCACGATGGCATCGCTTTACAGTGTAAACACTGCTCGTAACGTCCCCGAATGGGAAAGGACCTTGTGGGTCACACGTAGGGACCCGTTGGTCCGTTGGCCGTTGCCAGTACGTTCGTTGCACACGTGTGCCGGTTGCGCGCGCGCATGCGCCAGCAATGTTCGTGCATTGCTGTCGCCGGTCGTGTCCGCCGAGATTCGAATTCCGCGGAAAAACGTAAATATTTGCAATTTCGGAATTGCCACGTATACTACACAGCCCCACCCCCACACGTGGACGTCCCGGCCACGCGAGGCCCGTCAGGACGCGCCTGAGACACGGGGCCGTGGCGCCTTTTCGGGTACAACTGCGGACGTGGCAGTTGTCCCGAAAAATCTCGTTGAAACGTACATGGCCCGGTTGGCTGATCGAATCGCCACGGCGCCGGAGCGCGCGCGTGCGCTCCGGCTCTTTCGTAATCATCGCGGCCCGCCCGTTGGCGTCGTACGTCAATGCCTCGCTTAGGCGTTTTCCTGCAACGGATGCAGTGTCCAATTCCACCACGCGGGTGTGCTTCAATTCAGCGCGATACGAGCGCAGGCCGCGGCCTTTTCGTGAATCTGCCAGCGGGCATGTCGACAACGGTCGTCCGAAGGATATTTAAGCGGCGGCTTAACGTGATAGCGATCGTCGCTCACCCTTCCTCTCACCATCGTCATCCAGGCCGTTGCCTTTCGTTCTCCCTTATCCTCTTCCCCCGCTGGGTACTACTACCTCCGTTCCTTTCGTTCTCTTGTTCCGTTTAGCCCGCGTGGCTCTCGTCGTCGTGCTCGTTGCACTCGTCGTAATTATCGTGTACAGCGTAACCACGATGGTTACGACTCGTAGTACCGATGCTAACACCCCGCGGCCCGCCGGCTCTGCTGGAGGTGGAGCGAGAACCCCTTCGCAGGGCGCTCCCTCCCTCGTCGGGGCCGGTGCGCCGCCAGCGACGGAAGCGTCCGTCGCGCCCGCCCCATCCGTGAGGGCGGGAGAAGCCGTTGCTTCGCAGGCCGTCGCCTCTTCGTCTCGCCCGATGGCTCCGTCTCGCCTGGTGGCTTCCGTGACGCCTGCCGAGGCTGCTAGGGCCGTCGCCCCACGTGATGATGACGCAACGGCGTCCGACTCGGGGAATTCGTCACCCGTCATTCCGGATGCCGCGGCCCCTTCGATGGGTGTAGCCGCGATGGCAGCGGCCGCTCGTTCGCGTCGTGCTGTGGCGGCGGCCCGCACGGGCGTGCCTCGTCGTGATGGCTCGCCGCGTTCTCCTCGCCAGGACCCCTCGCCGGAGGGTGGTGACCCCGTTGGGACAGTCGGCACCGCCTCACGTGGCGGTGCGGCGCTAAACGTAGGCGTCCTGACCCACGCGTGGGCTGCGTTGCCTCGCGTGGGTATCACGGATGACGATCTCGCCACGTTGGCTAGAGATCGTCTGGACGCCCGCGCGGTCGTCGACTATATGCGTTCCGCCGAAGATACGTGGGGGCGAGCAGCCGGGCGTCGTTTCGCCAACGGGCCGCCGGGATCGGAACGTTACCAGATCCCGGCGTCGATACGTTGCGACCGCTCGTGGTTGCGTGACGTCAACGACGCGATCTACGTCGACCGTATGGACGCATACTTATGGAAGGGGACGCCCGAGGAACCGCCGTTCATCTCGGTGTCGTCCGTATTCGTATGTCCGCGGACACTTTCCGAAAGGCAACGTGCCGAATGGAAGACTGCTCTTTCGTTGAGCGTCATCTCCAAAAGCGTCGTGTCGTACGATGACCACTTCGCTCTCCGCCACGTGAACGCGGACGACTATCGTGTGTCGCACGCGTCAGCTCCGTGGGTCGTCCCGAGCGAGCTCTACTTCCCGCCGTTGCCGGAAGTAGTCGAGGAGTTTCCGTACCCCCGTGGGTCGTCCACGTTATTACCACGCGTGGTACATTATTTCACCGATGCCGTGAAGGACGCGCCTGCCCCCGTGAAGGAACGTTTCCTTATGGCCGTGGACATCGAACACGCAGCGATGCTCGCGTGCTCGCTATTCGTGGAACGTCGTGTGTTCGGGCGCGCGTGCCTACTGCCGGAGTCCACGTTGGACTTCCTGGCCGATTACGAGATGCTTCGTGCAATCCCGGTGACGGTTCCGACACGTTTGTCTCCGTCACCAGCGCGTTGGCTGAGGTTCGCGGCGCCCTTGCGTTGGGGCCGGAGTATCGGGTTATACGTCCCGATTACGCAAGCGGCGATAACCAGGAGTTCGTCTCCGTTCGTAGCGATGGGGCTTACGTGCCGCGGGTCGCTTCCCGTTCCGAACGCCGTCGTGGCAATCGTGCCGGTTATTTCGGCGGCCTCGGGGGCAACGAGCGCCCCCGAGGGACGCGTTCTGGCCGTCGTGGCCATCAAAACGAAGCGCCGCGTGCGCCGGGTCCTCGAGAGGTCGTGCCACGCGAGGCTACGGGAGGGGGCAACGTTGCCCAGGTCAGTCGTCCGAGTGTGGCCACGCCGGCCGAACGCGCGCCACGCTTCGTTAGCCTGGACGACCGCGTCTCCGATGAGGATGCCCGTCGGCTTCTCGGTACGTCGATGTCCGCTCCGCCTCGTGCGGACGGCTGGGTTATCCGTTCCCTCATCTCGTCCGTGGCTCGCGCAGCCGAAGAGTTCAGGGCCCAGACGTTGGACCTGACTGCCCGCTTGGCAACGGAACGCGCGATTTCCGAGCGTCTCGCCGCGGCGACTCGTAGTTACGCGCCGCCCGTTGGCGTTCGTAATGAACCGTACGGTTACGCGAGTGGCGGCGGCTTCGGCGACCCCGTCGGGTATGGTCACGCAGCGGCGTACCTGCCACGCGACCCCGCTCCGGCGCGCCCTTCGGATACGCGCAGTCACGGGACTGCGGATCCTTACGCTAGGGATCCCGCGTCTCGTCGCGAGCGAGCCCCCGTGGTCACGCAGACCGTCGATCCGTACGCGCCGGGCTTCGTTCAGCCCAGTCGCAGCCGCAGCCACGATAGCCGCGGCGAAGGCCCTGGTCCGTATGACCCTGCGGGCAAGCGTTCTCGTCGCTACTAGGTCGTTCCTAGGTTAGTTCGTAGGCCACGTCGGCTCTAGCATCGTATTGCTTCGTAAACTTCGTCTTGTTTCTTTGCGTAATCGCATGGCTCCGTTGAGCTTCGTAATTTGCGTTTGGCAGGTCGTCTGCAGCAGAGGAGGGGTTTAGCGTTAAGCCCCTCCCCACAATTTTTTTTGTTGTGGCGTCTACCCCGTCGGGTGTCGTAAGGCTTACGTAGCCCGTGTTTCGAGTTCGCGGCGGCGCGTGCCCGTTGGCAGGTTCGTAACACACGCAATTATTCGGCAAAGCGGCGGCGCGTAGCGGCGGCTTTTCACTGCGAGTGGTACGTTAACCTCGATCTTAGAGCCCGTTGGCGTGCGTATCATTTAGTAACTAACTCGCAAATCGTTTCCGCCGTCGTTTCTCGTTCGGATAACCCCGTCGGGTGTCGGATTTCGTTGAGCATTCGAGCTCCTTAGCGCGTAGCACATCGGTGCCCATTTTAATTTGCTCCGATGAGCTGGGCGAAAATTTCGTCGAACGTCAGACCGACGGGCGTGTGAGTCGGTTTGACGTTCTACGCCGTGGCGTGTACGCAGTAATTCGTCGCAGTACGTTGCGGTTTCGTTGACGACGTGGTGGCCGGCGGGCTTGGCTTTTCGTATAGCCGTTGACGTCATTAGCGCCGTCGCGCTTCGCGTTGCCGCGGCTTCACGTTGGCCAGTGGCGTTATCATTTTGTAACTATCTCGGAATTCGTTTCCGCCGTCGTTCCTCGTGCGGATAACCCCGTCGGGTGTCGAATTCCGTTGAGCATTCGAGCTCTCTGGCACGTAGCACGTCGGTGCCAATTTTAATTCGCTCCGGTGAGCTGGACGGAAAATTCGCTAAGCGTCAGGCCGACTCGCGCGTGAGTTGGCTTGACGCTTCACGCCGTTGCGTGTACGCGGTAGTGCGTCGTGGTGCGTCGCGGTTCCGTAGACAACGTTTTTGCCGGCGGGCTTGGCTTTTCGTATAGCCGTTAACACCGTTAGCGCCGTCGCGCTTCACGTTCCCGCGGCTTCACGTTAGCCGGTGGCGCAATCGTTGCGCTAGTCCGCTTCGTGTGGTGGCGTCGTTCGCCGCGGCGTCCGAGGAGCGTTTCGTTAGCTCATTCGTTATGTGGTGCGACGTGCACCTGGGCATACGTAATGCTCGCCCTCTACGCCGTTGCGTAATTCCGTTTATTCGACTTGCGAACCCGACGGGGACGCGATTGACGCAGTCGCTTCGCATGCCCGCGGGCGTTTGAGGCTGTTACGTGAGCCAACTTTTCGTCGGCTTGTTGCCTTCAGCTGTGCCGTTTACGTTGGCTACCAGCTTGTACGCCGTTGCGTATTCGTGTTTCGTTACGTGCGTTCGACTGGCCGGCGGGCTTTTCGCTTTCGCGCGTCGTTCGTTATGCCCGCGTGGCAGGACACCGTTGTGTCGTTCCGTGGTTGCCGTACGTGGCTACCGCGTTCGGCGTCGTGCCTCACGATGGCGATACGGTTCGCCGTCCGTCGTCGCGGCCTCGTTGGCTCGTCTTTCGCACGCTTTACTCGCGCGCTTCGTGCGCTGAGACCCGTTGGTCTAATTCGTCGGCTAACGTATAGCTTCGTTCCGCTTCGTGCGGGGAGTTTCGTAATGAGGCCGTTGCCATCTTCGCTGGGGACGCGTCCGTCCTACGTCGTTTCTCCGCCTACCGGCGTCACGTTGCCGTTAGCTCGCGAGCTGTTTGGCGTTGACCTCGTTGGTCGATGCGACTCGTTGTCAGCGGCTGTCCACGGGGACGTACGATGGCTCACGTGACATGCCAAAATTACGAAATTTTCGGGGCACGCGTGTCCCGAGATTTGGCCGGATTAGCGCACTGTAATCGGCCCGATTTTTCGTACCGTGCGTCCATGGCCCGCTGGCCCAAGTATAATTTTTCGCGCGAAAAATCTGACGTGTTGTCCGTCCGTGGCCCGTGGTGTCGTCACCTTTGCCCGTGGGACGGTCAACACTGTCGAGCCAGTCGTGGCTCTTCACATCGTGTGAATCGTCCGCGCGTGGACTCGTCGTCCAATCTTTCGTTGGCGCTCGTGCCTCCACCAACGTATGGTGTCGAAAACGAAAAGAGCGACGGCTCTAGCACGCATCGCGCCCCCCCAACGCAAGGGTGGACGTCCCGGCCACTCGTTGTGCCTTCGCTTCTCGTTCGTGCGGCTCGTCGCCTTCGTTTGTTGCATCGTGCAACGTCGCGCACGCGTGCGCTTAACCCGACGCTCGTGTGCGTTTTCGGGGGCCGTCGTGGCCTTTCACGTTGTTGCTCGTCGCACGCGTGCGAAGTATCGAGAGACGCTCTCTTCAGATACGTTCCGGCGGGGTTCCCACGTAGGGTTACGATACCCGACCCACTTCACGAGGAAGTCTAACGTTCCGTCCTCGTTCACGCGGTGGTTGAGTAGGTCGTCTACTACATACGCTGGACCGTCGCGGTTCTTGTCGAGGTCTGCCTCGGTGGCATCGTATGGCTCCGGCGGGGGCGCGTTCGCCGGCGTTGGCGCGTACGCAACGCGGTCCGAGTTGACACGTTCAACTACGTCTCCTCGTTGGATGACGAACGTTCGTACGTCGTTACGTAGTACGCGGAACGGTCCCAACGCGTGGTTGCCGAGCTTCGTGCCCTTCGTGGTCCCGTCCGTCGGGTCGATGAATACGTATTCTCCCGCGCGGATGTTTCGATTCGAGACACGGACTCGTTTGTCGAAATTTCGTTTATAACGTGCCTGCGCGGCCTTCAGCGTTCGATACGCATTGTCCATCGTTGTGGCGAGCTCACGAACGTAAGTGGCTCGCCCTCCCCCGTCGGGTAGTTCGCGGTTCGTTACCGACGTGTGTAGCGCCAACGGTGGCGGTGGATTCGTGAGAATCAAATCGAAGGGCGTCGTGCCCGTGCTCGAATGCACATGCGTGTTGTACGCAAACGTTAACGCCGATGCGTATCGATCCCAGTCGTTCTGGTTTTCGTTCACGTAATTGCGCAGCATCGCCAGGATCGTCCTGTTGTAGCGCTCCACCTGCCCGTTCGTTTGGGGGTGGTACGTCGACGTAAAGACGTTCGTCACGCCGATTTCGTTGCAGACGCGCTGGAAAAACTTAGCAGCGAACTGCTTTCCGTTATCGCTTATGAGCGTCCGTGGGGGTCCATACGAGAAGACCCACGCGTTGACGAACGCGCTCGCCACGTTGGCGGAATCGATATTTCGTAGAGGTACGACTCTAGTCAGCTTCGTGAAGCGGTCCGTTATCACGAGGATAAATCGGTTACCACGCGTGGTCTTCGTAAGCGGACCTAGTATGTCGATACATAGGTCTCGCAGCGGCTCCGTAGCCGGAAATAAACGTAACGGGTTCGTCCGTTTGCGAAGCTTCACGCGGTTCTTCGCACATCCAACGCAGTTTCGTACCGTTGCGTGGATGTCGGCGGCCATCGCGGGCCAGTAGTACGTCCTCCGTAGGGTATAGTACATACGCGTTTGCCCGGGATGTCCAGCGAGGACGTGGTGGTGCGTTAACTCCAGCAGCCGCGGCCGTAACGAAGCCGGCACAACGATTTGTGTACGTTCCTCACCGTGAGGGTTCCGGCGTCGGAGTAAGCCATCGTGGCCTTCGAAGAATGCAGCGTCCTGCGTCTCGGACTGTCGTGTCAGTATCGTTTGACAGAACGCGTCCTCGCGTTGAGCTTCGATAAGCTCGTCCCTCGTAATGGGAAGCTGAACGTCAGCTGGTGGCACGCGTGCCGAATCGTCTTCGGCAGCGCGCTGTTCGTCGAGGAAATCCGGTTCCTCGTCGAGAACGTCATCGAGCGTCGCGTCGCGGTTGAACTCGAGGCCATCGTGGCCAGCCGTCGTGGCCGATGTTCGTTCATCACGAGTCTCGTTCGACGGGTCGTCGTGACCCCTGGCATTCGTTGCCTTTTTACGTACGGACGTCGTTCGTCCTTGCCCATTTCGTGTGGGTTGTCGCCGACTGCGAGTCGTCACGAGGACCGTGTCCCCGTACGATGGTACGTCATCGTCGACGGGTCGACCGTCGTCATACGTAGATATCACACGTGATAAAGCGTCAGGTACCTGGTGCACGCGCCCAGGCCTGTACGTGACTTCGAAATCGAATTCGGCAACGCGTAGCCTCCATCGTAGTAGTCGTCCGGACGCGTCCGTCAACGTCATCAGCCAACGTAAGGCTTCGTGATCCGTACGTACGGTAAATCGTTGACCCTCTACGTAGGGTCGGAGCGACGTTATCGCCCAAACGACGGAGTAACACTCGCGCTCCGTTGCCGAGTAACCGCGTTCGGTTTCGTTGAGGGTCTTCGACCAGTACCCAATCGGCACCCATTCGTTGGGTTTATCTTCGTTCTGCTGTTGGAGCAACGTAGCTCCCAGCTGATACGCCGACGCGTCGGTATCGATCATGAACGGACGTCCCGCCTTCGGAAGGTGCAATACTGGTGGCGACACCAGTATTGTCTTCAACGTTTCGAACGCATTCGTTTGCGAGTCCGTTGGGTTCGTCCAATCGGGGGAAGCGTCCTTCTTCAACATCGTGTTGAGTGGCCGAGCGATCTCGGCATACGCCTTTACGAAACGGCGGTAAACGTTGGCCGCGCCCAAAAACGATCGACATTGCGTCTTGTCGCGTGGGAACGTAGCCGTACGAAAGGCTTCCTTGTTCCGAGCTGCGACGTGCAGCTTCCCTGGGGTAATCACGTGCCCCAGGTAGTCAACTCGTGGTTGAAAGAACGAGCACTTCGTGAGCTTTAACGTTACTCCCGCTGCGCGTAGCAGGGAAAGCACCTGGTCAACGTGACCCAGGTGAGACTCGAGGTCTTTCGAAAAGACGATTACGTCGTCTAAGTAGACCAGGCACGATTGCCAACGTACTCCGGAGAGGATGATGTCCAACGTCCGCTGAAACGTAGCGGGGGCATTTCGTAGCCCGAATGGCATTCGCACGTAGCGATACGTTCCCATGAAAGACGTAAACGTTGTCTTATCACGGTCCTCGGCGGAGACGGGCACTTGCCAGTAACCGGCGTTACAATCGAGTGTCGTGAAGATGGCGGCGTCGCCCAACGAATCGAGGCAATCTTCCATACGAGGAAGCGGGTACGAATCAGCGATCGTTTTCGCGTTCAAACGCCTGTAATCGACACAGAAACGTAAGGATCCGTCCTTCTTCGGCACCAACACGATTGGTGACGCCCATTCGCTGGACGCGGGTTCGATAACCCCTTCGTTGAGCATCTTCGTGATCTGCTCCTCGGCTATCGTACGTAAAGCCGGACCCTGACGATAGGGCATTGAACGTATGGGCCGCGTGCCCGGTTCGAGTTCGATTCGATGCTCCGTAGCATTGATTTCGCCGAGGCGTCCGCTCGTCCACATTGACGAATGTGTAGCTAGCATCTCGTTGATGCGCTTTCGTAAATCCTCGTCGTCGAGGTGCGACAAATCGATTGTCGACTGCCAATTCGTGGCGGGGTCGTTCCCCTTTTCGTTGACCAACGGGTCTGGCGTTTCGTCGCCCAACCCGTCGTATTTGTCCGCGTCGTCGCGTCGACTAGCGGTAGGTTCAAAACCTTCGCGAGGGCTTCGCCGCCCTCACGCTTGAGTGGGACGATTCCCAACGGGGAGCGTACCGCGTACGCAATCGTTGCGCCTTTCGGCAATTCGCGGTCCTTCTTCGTGAAGTTCGACACGATAATAGAGAACGTCTCTCTCGGTCCTACGTCGACCACTCCGTTGGCTATGCGCAGCCCATGCCGGAATTGCACCGACGCTTTCGGTTCGAGGAACACGAGTCCGGTCGCATCCGTCGTCACGTTGACGGTCCGTTGCGACATCGCCGGTACACGCGTGTACTTCGTCAGGCGAACCGAGAACGTTCGGCTCGGCCGATTCGCGGCCGCGTTACGCTCGCGGCGCTTCGGGTGTTCCACGTTTGGATTCGTCTCTTCCCCCTCCTCGTACGGAGTCGTCGTATCGCCCTCCGCGATAATGGGTATCGTATCCCCCCGATGGAGGTCGATTGTCTGCGCTCGACAGCGTATAGCATCGACATGCTTCGACATGAACGACGTACCCATTATAACGGGAACGGCCAGCGTGTTGGCTACGAAGAATTTTACGCGGAACAGCGAGTTCCCCAACCTGACACGAAGCAGGATGGCGCCTTCGATAGGCAAACGTCGCCCGTTGGCGTCTCCGAGCTTCGGTAGCTCTTCGTCACGTAGACAGCGGTCGACCCAGTCGTAGGGTAGTAAACTTGTTCGTATCAAGTTGTAGCCGCTGCACGTATCCATCGCGATGGTAATCGCCCTCATCACGTTGAGGTCTAGTCCGATCGTTCCGGACACGATATAATGCTTCGACGCAAGTAGGCACGTATGCCCGTCGAGGACCAACGGTTCGGTCCTGACCGGCGCGCGGTCTACGTCTTCGCTAGCGGTTCGTCGCTTCACCGTATGAGCCCGTATGGCTTCTTTTGCGTCGACACGCTTCGTATAAGCCGCGTGCTTGGCTTTCTCGCGCTCGGAAGCGTCGTGCTTCCGGGTAGCGCGTCTCGCTCGTCTGCGAGGCTTCCTCTTCGTGTGAGGTTCGTTCGTCCCGTCGGACTTCGTTTCTTCCCCCACGTCGGGTGTCATGTGACTCGAGTTGGCCTTCGCGGCCGTGAGCTTTACGTAACTCTCGTTCATCGGTGAGCCTGCGGAGGACCAATCATCGACGTCGGTCGTCCCCCTTTTACGTAAGGGTTCAGGCGATGTGGGTGGCTCGTGACCTACATCGCCTGGTCGTTTCCCGGCGCGGGGCCGTTCGACACGTTGTCGTCGTGAGCCCACGAAGCTCGTTCGTCATCGTGACTCGTTTCCACCTCGAGTGGTGTTTCGTCAGCGGAGGTCGTCACGTAGACTCCGCTGCGGCCATTACGCTGGCCATTTCGTTCGTTCGCCCACGGGCGGGGGTCACGTCGGTCATTACGAAAGTCGCCGCGGCGCCTGTCGAAGGGCCTTCCCCCGTCACGATTGGGGTTTCGGAGTATCGTAGGCGGCGTGCCGTACCTCCGCGGGGTCACGTTCCCTCGCTCATCAGGTCGTTCCTGGTGACGCTTGGCCATTCGTTGGCGGAAGTACTCAGCCTGACGTGGGTTGCTCTTCACGTGGAAGAGGTAGTACTTGTACGCGAAAAAGATCCGTTGATCTGGCGTCAGACGCGGACACGTAAACGTCGAGTGGCCATCTTCGCGGCATGACCAACACGACAGCGTCCAGTAATCATTCGGGATTACGGAGTGCGCCAATTGCGTCTGCTCGCTCGTGAGCTTCGGCACGTCCTCGCATGGACGGTTCAATCGAGCTTCGAGCTCGTCCGGCTTTTCGTTTGCCGTTTTCGTATCGTTGGGCGGCGGCCCGTTCGTGAAGAGGATCGCCTCCAAATTCTCGGCAACGTGAACCGCAGCGAGCGACACGTCGTCGTCGTCCCTCGCGGGGATGTTCGGGTTACCATCGTGGTAACTGGGCTCGTTAGCCCGTTCATTACGTAAGTACGCGGACTCATCGTAGTCCGCGAACTTCCTCGACTCGTGGTCGGAAATAGCCAACGTAGGCTTCACCGGAAACCGCACTTTCGGTTTCGCGGCTGACGCGACAGCTGCCGTACGTGCACGGAAGGTCGTTCCTTCGGCCGTCGCCAATCGTCTCACAACGGTGAGGTCGTTCCTCTCTCGTTCGGGGAGTGACCGGAGTCGTTCCGTCACTGCTGCCCGCGTCGAGGGCAGCAACCCACGTACGTAGTGGTGAACGAGGAGTCGATCCGTAAACACGTAGTTACACGCCCGCGTGGCGGTGTCGAGTCTATCAGCGTACTGATTCTCGTCCTCGTTAGGACTCTGCGTGATCATCGTGACCTTTTCGTAGGCCTCCTGCAGCACGTCGTCTTGCAGGTATCGTTTGATCAACGCGTTGATTACGTGAGGCCACGAGAACCTCTTCGTCGGATCAGTCGTGATCACACCAGTCGTACACTGGGAATCGTAGAACCGTCGGGCGTCCCCTTCGAGGAAGAAGTGCAGCGCACGTACTGCCACTCCCTCGCACACTCCGAGTGTGCTGAACCCATCACGTATTTGGGCGAGGAATCCGAGTAACGTAATCGGATTCCGGCCGGAGAACGGCTTTAACGTAGGGAAAAGTCCCTCCAGCTCACGTTTGAGCTTATGTACGCTTTGACTCTCGTTCACGTAGAGATGTTCACGTACATCGTTAAGTCGGTACATGCGGTACGACACCACGTTCGCAAATGCGTCGAGCATTGTCGTGTGCTCTGCCAACGCGTGGCAAACGGGTCCGAGGGCGTTCCCTGGTAAGCGTACCGCGTCGGCACGTTCGTTTTCGTGGACTCGCGTGTCCGTCGTGCCGAACGTACCCAGCCACGGAATGTACGTTTCACGTGGCGGGGGAGCTCTCGTATCGAATTGCGCAGCACGTGCTGCGTCCGCCGACCGCGCGTGGTCTGGCGTATCGTTAAAACGTAATTGCCTTCGTGGCGTCTCGTCGGGGTTGGCGATGGCTCGTTGCACTGTCGCCCCCCTTCCGTACGTTGTCGGGGTCGTCGGACCGGGTGTTGGTGGGTATCCTCCCGGAACGGCCGGGGAGGATTGCGAGTTATAGGCGCGCGAGCCTTCGTAATTCGGATCGCTTCCGCTCGGCGGAGCGGAACGTCCGGCGACGATTTCGTTGAATACTACGACAAACGAGTCGAGTCTTCCCTCCACGGCGGAGAGGCGGTTTCGTAAATCTTCGTTTTCCCGTTCGAGGGTCGCTGAGCGTTCACGTAACGCACGAGCTTCGCGCTCCGAGACTCCGAGTCTCTGCCTTACGGCTTCGTCGACGGCCGCGTCGCTCGCCCTTTCGATGTGACCTCGAAGGTCTTCGTACACTACGCGTAGTGCCGTGGGAGTCACGTTCCCTTCGTTGAGCTGACCGCGCGTTGCGGGGTCCATACTCACGGACTCAAACGGGCTTACCGTACGTGGTAGCTGGCCGATCGCCTCGATATCCGGCGGGATAGATCGATCAGTCGCGAAGATCGCTTCTGCTGACAAGGCCACGTCGGCTTCGGCGTCCGCTGACGTTGGCAACGGTTGCCTGGGCGACGCGCTGGAATTCGACACAGCGTAATTCATAGACCGTCGTCTGTAGCGTAGCACGTAGCTTTTCGTTAACGTAAAAGAGCTCAACCTCGTTGGTTGTCGTTATGCTCGTAGCAACTTCTAGGTCGAGAGACCAGTGTGGAACCACGTTAGTTCTAGATAGCTGGTACGAGCTACGGACACGCTGTCCTTACGAAACGAAACGAGCAGTCCACCCGCTGGTGTTTGACTGTATTGTTAGAACGGTAGAAGGTAGAGTGGTTAGCGAGTAGACACGAGCGTCACGACGCAACAATCCACGCGAGGATTACGTTAGCAAACGAGGTGGTACGTCACCGGAGGCGCTCTCAACCAAGCCCGGAGGCACTACACGCAATCAGCCTTACGTGCGGCGATGGGTAGGGAGTACGCAGCTCGACGGAGACGAAGCCTCGTTAGGCAGAACGTAAACGTAAAACGTAGAAGTCAGTCGTAGACTAGAGCCGTTGCTCGATCGTTGTCTTGTCCCCTTTCCCTCCCGGCACGATGCCAATACCTATATGGCCACGATGGCATCGCTTTACAGTGTAAACACTGCTCGTAACGTCCCCGAATGGGAAAGGACCTTGTGGGTCACACGTAGGGACCCGTTGGTCCGTTGGCCGTTGCCAGTACGTTCGTTGCACACGTGTGCCGGTTGCGCGCGCGCATGCGCCAGCAATGTTCGTGCATTGCTGTCGCCGGTCGTGTCCGCCGAGATTCGAATTCCGCGGAAAAACGTAAATATTTGCAATTTCGGAATTGCCACGTATACTACAGTGACCAATCAGAACCAATACTGCGCTCGCTACCCGCGAGGTCATTGCCAACAGGCTTACATTTTAATGTATGGCTGATCAGCCTAAGTGAAATTGCCCCCTTGTCGGGTCTTGGCCGGAGCCGATAGGCCCGAGTAGGGAATTTGTCAGCCTTAGCTTGTCCCAAGTATAGGAAACACGCCAGTTGGCTGGTGCCTTCTGATTGGCACATCCCTTAAGTGGGTACCCAATAGGGAAGCGACACGGCTCGATCAGCGAGGACCGCCAGGCGGTACGACACGACCCCCTCCTGAGAGATTGTCGTCCCGACAAAATTTGATCAAATATAAAATTACAATTTTTGGCTGTGGCCGTTGCATTGTGCAATTCAGAATTTTCCCGCACGCGGCGCGTGCACACTAAAGTGTTGTCCATCCGACTCTTCCCGAGTTCCACTCGACCGTTTCCCATTGGAATCAACACCTGTTGTAGGTTCATCATCGCTCTAACGCGAAATAGCGTATTCACCCCTTCGGTGTCCAACTGCGTCCAAGCATTCGCGTCCTTTCCATTATCCCTCAAGGGTTGTTGCATCCACCTGCTAAATTATTAGCCGCGTGATCGCGCGAGCGGTGCCAATTAGAGGCTTGCGTTCGTTATCCAGGCCATTCGCCTCGCGATCCCCTACTGGGTTGAATAACGCCGCTCCCTCCTGGAGACTTAAACCAATAGGCCATTTGTCCATCCCGCTTCAGGGTTTTTAGCAACGTCCTTCATCGCCTCTACTGGCTTTTAAGATGTCCCCTCGCGCTCCGATTCAATTCGAACCCTCCGAGAGGAAGGGGACAATATGGGTTCGCCCAGCCGCCCAACCACACGCTCTAGCGTCCGACGGCCACGACTCGCCACCAAGCTTCCTCCTCCCGCACCGGGGCTCCGCCAACACCGGCTAAGTCTTCGTCGACTCCCGCGGCACGCGCGCCGACAGCCACCGCGGCTCAGACGCACGCGAACGCGTTCGACTGCCGCCAAAGGCCCGCTGATCCAGCGTCAACACTGATTTCGCTATGAACAGAACGTACTTTCCAAACCAGAATTTAACTTTCTGAAGTTGATTGAACATGAGAGATGTTTTTCATATTGATTGAATAGGATAACAAAGTTGATTGAACTATTCGTGTCGTCGAAGACGAGGTGTTTTTACTTCGGAATAGACGCCAGGCCTGACCTGATCTCTTTCTCTACTCCAGCTCTTATCATCTTGTTTGGTAGTGAAGGGAACTCTGCAATGACGGTGTCAACCGAAATATGTCCCTTCCAAGCCACTGTTGTTCTCCCCTTGCGAAGCATGGCAGGCATATACTTACCTGACCATGCGTCTCTTCCATCGTAGACCTCGTACCACCGAACACACAGCTGACAAATAACCCCTTCGTTGTTTTTCTTACAACTCATAATTTGTTCTAGCCAGAACGGCATCTCAGTAGTACAGTCTTCTCCATTTACAGCCACGAAGCGATTCACCGAGTAGGGCAAGTCTGATAGTGGTATGCAATCTGCAGTCGACATGAGTTCCTCCTCTATCGGGGCGACGTTCCGATTCCCTTTTCGATACATGCCATTCATCTCGAAACATTCGGTGAGGTTCCAATGAAAAGAATCTTCCCTTCCTCATAAAACTGTCGTAGAAGCTCATGTAGCTGGTCCATTTTAGAATTGTTATTGACCCTGCTCTCTTCCGAACGAAAACGGAGCAGGACCTCATGTCGATCTGGAGGAGAACGTATGATATTACTCGGTGTTCGTTTCAGTTCAGGAGGCTTAGCCAGGAAACCATTCAGCCCCGGAGTGAGAACTGGGAGAGGCTCCCAGTTGTCTTCACAAAATATCTTAACATCACATGCAGTTCTGTAGAAGTCATAACTTTTTCCTGTATCTTGGGATCGGTGAAACCTGAAGTATCTGAATTTTGAGAAAGCATGCACTTTTCCAACCGAATTCTCACTCCGGCAGAGACCGGAGAAGTTTGCCACGTGCAACATACGAGAGACAGAGGGTTCCGGAGTATAGGACACTCTGAGTTGTTCAACTAAATCTTCCATAGTGACGGCGTTGTGGGAACGTAGCCTGCGAGAGGTACAGCTAAAGGCCTGGTCGATGTCTGCATGGGTGTGGCCGATGGGTAGGAAAGAAGCGTGTACTTCTTCAAACACACCCCAAGCAACGAGACATTCTAGATAGCAAAACAGAAACGTGTTCTTGTTCTCTCTTGTGCAATTGTCTACCTGCAAGTACAGTGTTCCCTGAAGACTCGAACCCATAGCCTTTTTGGTAAGAGTCCTGTGAATTGCCTCGATGATATGATTTGCCCCAGTTTCGAATTCAGCAGTAAGTGTGTACAACGAAAGATGCTTTCGGACACCATGTTCGAGAACACCTATGAGTCTCACCTTCAAACTATGACCAACAGTCGCTTTTGTACATACCGTGAAATGGGGAAGACCGTATCCTGATTGATCAGCCCCGTCTACGATCAGAGACGTGAACCTGGAGGGATATAGTGACGCTTCTTCACACTTCTTTTGATACTCCCTGCGTTCCCGTGCCACCATCTCGATATGACGCTGGCGACGTTCCAGAAGCGGAGCAGTGCGTTGAATATCTGTCCCGATGGCTTCCAGTTTATCACGTATGTACTCACATTCCGAACATTTCGTGAACCTCTGGACACGCCGAACCTTGATATTCGCGCAAAACGTGTTCCAGGTGTTGTAGAAGTAGCTCAAAGTTGGTGGGTTCCGGTTCGAGTATAATAACGTAAATTGGTCGCAGAACATCTCGTACACAGCCTTCTTCTCGAAAAGAGGCAGATGCTTCTCTCCACTGTCTGGCATCATATCAGCAGTCGAGGCAGACAAGCGTTCAAGGAAGCAGATCACTGCATCTCTATGTGGAGAGCCAGAAATTCGTTTCGGAGAAGCCATAAATGGAAGACTCCCATTCTGGCAAGCTTTCTTTACCGAGGTCTGCATATGTCGTGAAAACTTGAAGCTGAACTCGAGGAATTCGCAACACACAGGCTTCCCAGAGAAGTAGAACCGGTTACTGTTTGGTTCCAGTAGAGCGTGCAGATACCTGCGGCGATCGTCCCTGTTGTACAACAAAACTCGTTCTGCTTCATTCCGAAGGAAAACATGGTCGGTTTTTCTGAAGCATCCCGTATTGCAGCATGGTATTCTTCTTATATCTGTTTTGGGCAGTGACAAACTGAATTTCACCCGCCTCTCTAGCATGCTGCTCTTTCGACGAACTGAACTGGACCTCGTCACACTTTCATAATTCTTCCTGTGTTGTAGTCGTGAAAATGGTTTATACGTCGAAGCCGTGGATCGGAAAGAGTCGGAAGAAGTACCCACTATTCCATGCATCACTTCATCGTGGCTACACGGCATAGATATGGTTTCAACAGAAGGAGCGTGTTCTGATTCGGAGTCCCTAGAAAGAGATTTCATGTATGATTCGGCTTTCTCCAGTGCGTCATTCCTAGCTTCGGCGAGATGAAAACGCGGAGCCATCTGCAGTGGGAGCAGAACGAATTATCTCTGAACGGTAGTTAGATTTGCAGGTAGCGTGGAAAAGAGATGGCTGCAAGACGAGTATATCGGTTGATCAAGATGCATGGTGAGTAGGAATGACACCGGTGAGACGTTCATCTAATATGGATGCAGAGTGGCCTCCTCGACGGCGATAGTTGGCCCAGGATACAGCGCCAAATACCTATGTCAAATCAATCTCTGTTGTGAATGGAGTACGGCTGATTGGTTGATTTGTCCTCTTCATGCGCCCATGATTACGGGGAAAAATGACAACAATCTTCCTCTCTGAAGGTTTACAAATGGTACGAAACAGAGCTAAAGGTTTATTGCAGCGGTTTTGTTCAAATCTGCCGAGCGAAACTATACGTAATAAGACTAAGACAACGGCCTCATCTTGTTCAAGTCCCATGCGAATATCCCGTTCAGCCCTTTCAAAGTTCCAGGAGGAGGTTCAATACCACCGTATTTGTACGGGTAAGGACAATCCAAACAACATTCGTCGGTTCGAACATATAACAAGATACAAGTTTCTGATCCTCACCTTGAAAGTTCGCTAAAGGTACATTGTGTATTGTAGTTTGGAACTCTCATCACTAGTTCCTGCACAAAGGAGAGACGCTTTTCGACGACCTGATCCAAAATGTATAGTTCAACAGAATCTCCTCCTTTCAGTACTCTCTCTATTCCTTCGATAGTGGATTTACCGGCATTTGTATTATCATCTTTTCCCTTTTTCTGTAGCGAACAGATCTTCGGTTGGCTTAGCAGAACGACATCCTCTGCATGATTCCCTGTTCTCCTCTTCTTCGATCCGATACGTGATCTCAGATCATTATGATACAAAGCATCGGCAATAGAACGAAGTCTTTCATGAGCGAGACGGAAAATCTTGGTACTAGCTTCCACAACCACACATGAACGGGCTGTCTTCATCGCTGCGATCGCAGTAGTAAGTGTTCCTCCGTAAACATCAATAACTGAACCCCTCTCAGGACAAAACGTGTTGATTATCTCGGATAACATTCCAATATGTTTCTCTTCTGTTAGAACAGGAGATTTTGTTCCTGGAGTGAGAAGTTTGTCTTTCGAAACGGGAATTCTGGACATTGCAGCGAATTTCCGTTTCGTTTCTGTTGGGACGAGGTGATATTGGCTTCGAAGGTCTGGCTTGAAACCGTCCTTACGATGTCCGGGAGCCCTGGCAACAACTGCAAACTCGCACGCGTTTTGTGGGAAATATCTCCGCGATGTGCTTGTACAGTGTTCGTGTCTTTCATGAATACGAAAGGGTATTCCGGACCGTCGAAACCGATGTTTCTCAGCTCATGCAGGAATGCTGGAAAGTTTCGGAATGATACAAAACAGAAAAACAGCCACCTGGCTTCAAGGCTCTCCTTGCAAACTGGCATAATGCATTGATTTCCTTATCACTTATGAAATTGTTGTATGCGGTATTACGAAGGGATTCAGAATTCGGAGTTCCATACGGAGGGTCGGTAAGAACTAATCCTGAAGAGGGTACTCATCTGTCCATATTTCCTTGTCGAAGTCCTGCCATTTCATCTGATAGCATGTAATTCCCATTTCAAGAACGTAGTCTTTTCTTTCTGGCTCATTCGTACCAGATGAACTGCGTTTAGAATGAAGGTTGAGGCGGTCTGAGTTGATACTAGGTGAAGCAGAGACATCGTTCTCTGTTATCATTCGGTCCACTGGAATAGAAGTTTTCGGTCCGGTGATAACCTTTTCGGAAGCGTCAACTTCATCTTGTACAGATTCTTGCGTTATCTGGCTCATCTTCGGTACCGAGACTATATCCTCATCACATATTTCGGAGCCTAGTTGAGGAACACTATCTTCCTTCGAGACATCTTTTTGTTTCTCTTCTTTCGCGTCCCTTGTATCTGCATTTTCGTTATCGGCTGCCGTCTTGCCAATTTCCTGACAGAAAGAATCGGGATCTGGGTCTTTTCGATGGCTTTCCCGATACTTCTTTTCCTTCATGGGAGCAATTTGAGGGCAAACTTTCCGGTACTGCTTCAAAAGAGCATCCAGAATATTATATCATTTCCCATGTTCTCCATAACATCAGTATCGAACTTTGATGAGCGAAGTAGATTCAGCTTGATTGATTCCATGCCCTTTGGCCATACCTGTCCTTCATGAAGAACCTCGAACTTACGCGCTTCTTTCATCGCTGCGCATGTGTATTCGTATTGCTGGAGGGTATCTTTGTATGATACTGGTTTGAATTTATTCAATCTGGAGATTCCCGAAGCCTGTAAAGAGTATGAACTTGAACTTCTTCAGCATCAGTACCCGAAGCGTTCATGAACTTGGTTGCAGATTTCAAAGATGTTATATTCACAAATTTGCGATACACGCGACAGTCAACGCTTGTCATTGGGGTATTAGTACCCTTTCTCCGAGTTTTCACTGCCATACTGTTGCTAGAAGGAGGTTCTGCCAAGTCTGGATGCTCCGAATTCATAATTGTTCCAATCTCTTCGATCACTCGCGCAGGAAGGCGCAATGCCGTCGCAGCAGTCTGTCTGACGGTGTTATCCTTGAGGGGGAGCTGTGGTACAATTTATTCGGTCGACGCGCGCGCGCTCTTAACGACTGCGTCTGGCTGAGTCCGCATGCATCCGCGAATTAGTTAGTTAGTAAGCGAGCGTACGCGTAGCGATCCGATTACGTGTCACGGCGCGCCTGAGCGAGCGCGTGCGCGCGAACGAACCTGCGAGCTTGGCGCCACGTGTAGCGCCTTTTGCGAATTTCCCTTTATTTCCTTTTTTTGGGTTTTTATGACGAAAGATCTTTTTCCCAAATATTTCCCCTTTTTGCGTGCGAGCGAGCGGCCGCCGGCCGGCCGCGCAAGGACAACCTGTCCTTAGTAGTTAGCTATTAATGGTCGTTCCGCCTCGCACCTTACCAATAAACAGCCAGCATCTTCGCAGCTACGAGTTAAGCGTTTAGCGAATCGCGAGGACCGATTGCGTTGAAACGTTGCGTGCGGGTTGCTCACGATCGCCGACGTTCGCGTGCGCGCTGCGCATAAATCGATCGTCGAACCGCGTCGCACCGCGATAGCGCGCGTTGCGTCGCACGCCACTAGGCCAGGGATTTACGACCCCTGTGTGGATCGCGTTGTGCTCGAGTTTACTCGGTGATCTCACCCTGAGATCACGGCTTGCGCCGGCCCGCGAATCCCGTGTTGCGATCGTTCCCTACGCGTTCCGCCGTTGTACCACCCGTTCGCCAGCGCGACCGAGCGACGCGCGAACGCAAGTTCAACCAGCGCGTTACGGTTCACCTCGCCCTGACACGGCTGCAATTCTAGAACTCCCTTAGCGATCGCCACCCCGGCTGGTCCTACAACTGGTCTCTCGACCTAGAATTGCGCGAACCGACGTGCGAACTCAGCGAAGCACAGAAACTCCGCTTGGGGAAAACACGGACGCCAAACCTATCGCTTACTCTAATTCTTCTTTTAATCCGTGTCGTGCGCGACAGCGAGGGCGATTGACGCGTGCGCGCGTATCGCTATCCCGGAAGCGGTGCTATAGCCTCTCTGGTTTGTATAACTACCCTACCTCTACTACGACGATTCGCCGCGCGGAACGACGCGATCGAAGACGCAGCGCGTGCGCGCGCTAGTTCGCAACCCTAACGCGGGTTCGGCGGTGCCGAAAATATTGGGTTCGCGAGCGATCGAGACCCGTCTTCACGCGTTCCGAGCGAGGAAGAAGGCCCTCCTGCGAGCGAACTCGTCCCCCTCACCCTTACTACGCGCGCCCGATACGCAGACAATTTTCGGGAAGCGCTTCCCTTTTTACTTGCCAATTTTTCGACGCGCCGACGCGAGATTTTGACGCGCGCCGAATTCCCCTTTCTCCTTCCCCATCATCCCTTTTCCCTTTTTCCCTAGGCGACGAGAACGCAACCGCGCCGATGGACCCATCCGCGCCCGAGCGATCGAACGCGCCGACCGAACCGCCGCCAGTCGCGTCGAAACGCACGCAGTCGACGCGCTGGTCGCTTCACATATCCCTGACCCTACCGCTTCTCCGTGGCCGCCGTTACCGACGCAAGCGCTCGCGAGCATCGACGACGACGCGCAAACGTCCGACGATGGCGCCGCAACGAAGCGCGAAGCCGAGTTCCGCGTTTCCGACGTGCACGCTACGCCGTCCGCAACGCTTCCGAGCCTGTTCGACAAGTAGTGGACGACCCTACGTTCCAATGCATGCTCCAGGCTGAAGTACGAGCTGCAGTGGACCGCGCCATCAAAGGCCAATCACGTGGACTAACGGCTCAGATGAGGGCGCAAGTCCACAACCTAATCGTCACTACGATGGACTCCCGCGAGGAGCACAATACCGACCGCGCGAACGTCGCTGCGCGCGAAAACCGAACGCGAACCGCAGAGCGCGCGACCCCTACGAACTACGCGCGCAGCGCGGACCCCGAAGGATGGCTGGAACTGGCGCGCCAGGACCTGTCATTCGATGATCACCCGCGCTCGAATAGCGACGATGGACCCGCACATCCCGGGCTGGTAGAGATCCAGCCGTTGAACGAGCTGTTCACGCGCGCGCTTTCGTATCGCACGTACCGCTTGCGTAATACGGACCGCGCGTTTAACCGAGCAATTGCGAGCGAATTGGCTAACACTGCGAAAATGGTGCGCCATTCGATGCAAGGAGAGAATTTCACGGGCGCTGACGGAATCGCCGTGCTATCGTTCCTGAAGTATTTCAAGAGCGCATGCGACGACACCGGCGTATCCGAAGGCGCAGCGTTGCCGATTCTCAAGTATTTCCTGGCAGACGAGGCGCGCGACACGTTCCAAACGTACGTGGGACGAACGTTCCGAGGCTCGCGCGCGGGCGTCGATTCGATTACGTGCTACGCGGAAGCCGTTCAGTGGCTCCTGCTGACCTATGCGCGCGAAGGCGACGTCGCGCAAGCGTATCGTGATGTGGCGCAACAAACGCAAGACCCGAAGGAAACCGAAACGCAATTCGCTACGAGACTACGACGCCGCGCGCTGCGCTGCGGCGATGCGTTTAGCGAGCGGACGCTTGTTTCTATTTTCGTCGATGGTCTACGACCCTATGCGCAACACCTCGTACGGGACGCGCTGTCTCGCGACCCGCGTCGATACACCTTTCGAGAGCTAGTCTCTATGGCGCAGAGCCACGGGGACACGCACCGAGCGATGACGCTGACGACGAGCGCGCGACCGCTATTAAGGCGAACGCCTGCGCTCTACATGGAAGAGGAGGAGACACCAACGATGCAAGCGCTGACCGTGGGGCATACCCCGCCATCAGGCTTCTCATCGCCAAACGTCTCAACCTCCGCCGCGACGCCGCACGCTCCGCGCGAACGGAAGTTCTCGACCCCGAGCCCCATGCGAAGTCCAACCTCGCTGGGCACCCCTTCGTCGAATTATCGTACGCCACGCTCTCGCGACGCATCGCCCGCCGACCGCTCGCGACGCTTTGCGCATAACGACGACCGAGAACGCGAACGCGCGGGACCGTACACGGCGCACATACCGCGCGCACTTACCCACCGCCTATCGTGAGACAGACGGCACCGGCCGACACGTCTCGCACAGCGGCGTTCCGCTGTCTGATATGCCGGAAGTTTGGACACCCCATGGTAAGCTGCCCGCTGCTCTCATCCGAGCAACAGGCCGCGATTCGCGAGATGCATAGTCACGCGCGCCTAACGCCCGAAGAACTGAACCTGCAGCGTAACGTTCAGGTTTTCGAAGTTTCCACGGACGATGACGCACGCGAGCGCGAAAGCGAGCGCACGCGCGAAGACGATGCGCACGACGGCGAGCAGCTCACGCCCCACTCGGTTCGCTTCGCAGAAGACCCGGGAAACGCCTACGAGGAGTCGTAGCGGGTGGGCCGACTCCTCTCCATCCAACGGATACGCGACGCGCGATGACGCAACCGCCGCGCGAAAAACCGCCTCCGTTACCACCCGAAACAGTGGTCCTGTTTCAGACCCCTACCGCGAACTACAAGCTCGAGATTCGCGTCGGATATAATCTACGCACGGCCACCGCGGTGACCGCTGTGCTTGATACCGGCGCGGGCCCGAGCCTCATTCGCGAGAACGTACTAGGCGCTGATTGGAAGCGCCACGCTACGCCGCCCACGCTGCGCTGCGCGATTATCGACGCGAATGGACGACGCCTCGCGCCGAACGCGTCATTGCGGCTTAGCGTTCTTCTAGGTGCCCGCGCACCTCCAAACTTTCCTGGTGATGCCGCGCTTATCCGTCCCTGCATTCTGGGAGCAGACTTCATCGACCGCGTGGTTCGGATGATCTATACTGGGCCGCAGCGCGCGTTGCGAACCCGCTATGGGGACCACGTTCCGATGCTCCCACGCACGCCGACGAAACCGCGCCGCGCACCGACCCCCAAGACTACCCGACCGACAGAATTCGCACCAATCCGCGTTGCGCGCCGCACGTCGATTCAGCCGCACGCGACGCAAGCTATCGAAGTCACCACGGGCGCTGACGGACGCTGCATCATGATACCCACGACCGACCTCTATGGGCAGAAGTTGCTTCGTCTAGCCAACGGTAAAACGCAGGTTAAAAGGAACGTGCCCTTCAGTGTGCAAGTGCACAACGCCGGCACCCGCCTCCAGGTATTGCCCAAAGGCATGAAGGTGGGCGCCGCAGTGCCCAACCCCGTAGGTTGCCTACAAGTTGCACAAGAAGCGCCGACTCCGCAAGACCGACCGCCCGACGATGTGACGCCATGCAACGCGACGAACCCGCCGGACCTGCGCGAAGCCGACGGAATTGCGAGCGCGCGACGCCGCATTGGGAAGACCTCTTACGCGCGACACTACGAGATGAGCGAGTAGACGACGACCTACACGCGCGAATTATCGAGATGCTGCGAAGCACGAGCGCATGTGGATGGCACGCTCGGAGCCATCCACGCGACAGAGCACCGCATCGAATTGGTCCGGGGTCGACCCCGTCAACCAACCGCCGTACCGCGCCGGACACGCGTCGCGCGAAATTATCCGTACGCAAGTGGATAAGATGCTCCGCGCTGGAGTGATCGAACCTGCTACATCGGAATGGGCAAGACCGGTTGTAGTCGTGCCTAAGAAGGACGGGACTTCCCGCTTCTGCATCGACTATCGCCGCTTAAACGCCGCTACCGTGAAGGACGCGTATCCGATCCCGCGCATGGACGATTGCGTCGACTCACTCGGTAACGCGACGGTTTTCACTACACTGGACTGCAACTCGGGATACTGGCAAATCCCGGTAGCGCACGCCGACCGCGATAAGACTACGTTTACGTCGCATGTTGGTACGTATCGCTTCCGCCGTATGCCCTTCGGACTATCGAACGCGCCCGCGACGTTTCAGAGCGCGCTCGATATCTTGCTCGCGAACGTGAAATGGCAGCACTGCCTAGTCTATCTGGATGACGTAATCATCTTCTCCGCAGACGTAAACGCGCACGTGCATCACGTCGATGAGATACTGGGAATCCTCGGACGCGCTGGCGTTTCGCTTAAATTCGCGAAGACTGAGTTCTTCAAGCGCTCGGTAGACTACCTGGACCATACTATTTCGCCGGGGAAGCTATCCGTACCGACGACGAAATGCGACGCGCTGCGCGATGCGACGTATCCGACGACGAAAACGCAACTGCGCAGCTTCCGGGGGACATGCAACGTATACCGCCGATTCGTTGAAAAATTCGCGTTCGTAGCAGCGCCGCTACGCAGCTGCTGAAGAAGGACCAAGGAGATAACCTACCCGCGCCGACGCCCGAGCAAACGCGCGCGTTCGAGTCATTGCGACAAGCGATGCTATCTCCACCTATCCTTCGTCTACCGCGCGAAGGGCACCCGTATGTGCTCGACACCGACGCGTCGCAAGGCCAAATCGGGTGCGCGTTACTACAGTTAGACGCCGACGACGACGTACTACATCCAGTCGGATACTGGTCGCGCACGCTTAACGACGCGGAGCGTAATTACTCGACGACGGAACGCGAATGCCTCGCAGTGGTATGGGCTGTGTTACTATTACGCGCATACCTAGAAGGACGGAAGTTCACGGTTCGCACGGACCATAATTCGCTGCGCTGGATTCTAAATATGACCTCCGCGGAAGGACGACTCGCGCGCGGGCGATTGCGACTCGCCGAGTTTCGAGTTCGACGTCGAATATAAAAAGGGTAAACGCCATGTTATCGCCGACGCGCTCTCGCGAATGGCCACGCGAAGCGGCGACGAGACGGAAATACCGGACGAGATACCCTGCTTCGGCGCCGCGAATATCGTTGAACCGCACGCGGACGCTTACGTTCGAGCCGACGCCGCGCTACTATGCGACTACGCCGAATATTATCCTAGCCTGGATTGTCTGCTGACATCTCGAGCATGTATCGAACCACCCGTATCCGCTGACGAGTGGATACGCGAGCAGGCTACGGACGAGTTCTGCCAGAACGCAAAACGCGACGTCGAAACCGCGCCGCGATCGCGTTTTCACCTATCCCCCGATGGGATTCTCATGAGGACCGCTCCGCTCGACAACGCCACGCAGATAGTCGTTCCCGAAGCGATTAAGGGGCGTATTCTGCGAGCTAACCACTACGCGGTAACTGCAGGACACCCGGGCGCGCGACGCATGTACGACGCAATTCCGTGCATACTACTGGCGATGATGAGCGTAGACGTCTACACTACAGTGAGACAGTGCGACGCGTGCGCACGTAATCGCGTTACGCAATATCGCCACACGAACGCCCTGAAGCTCTTTCCAGCAAACGCGCCCGCTCGAAGACGTCACCATCGATATTCTGGGTCCGCTACCCGAGACTCCGCGCCAACGCCGCTTCGTACTCGTAATCGCCGATCGCTATAGCAAGCTTTGCCGACTCATCGCGCTGGGGGCGTATCTGCGCTCGCCGTCGCGAAGGCCTTTTGCAGAGACTGGGTCTTTGTATACGGACCGCCGCGCACGCTGCTTTCTGACAACGGACCGCAGTTTCGCTCGAAGATATTTCAGGAAACGTGCGCGCTATGGGAACGCGAAACATATTCCGACGACGTATCATCCGCAATCGAACGGACAAGTCGAGCGAATGAATCGTACCATCGTCGCGACGCTGCGCCACTACGTCGACGAAGAGCGAAAGACTGGGATGAGCATTTGGATGCGCTAGCGTACGCCTACAATCGCGCGATACACCGCTCGACGAATACGTCGCCGTTCGAGCTTACGCTACGCGCTACCCTGTGTCGCTGGGTACGGAACAAGTGGACACGATTCGCAGTACGCCATTCCTTCGTATGGAATTCCTAGCGCGGCTATCAGTCGCCTACGCGCGCGCGGCGAGCGCGTTGAAGAAGGCGCAAGCGCGATAAAACGGGACTTCGACCGCAGTGTACGCGCGGTGAATAAGGATATCAAGGTGGGTGACCAAGTGTACTTGGATACCCGCGCGGGAGCGACGACGCAAGCGCAGCGAAGTGAAGAGACGCGCGCATCGAAACTGGATTACCCGTCTCTGGCCCTTTTCCCGTAATAGGTTGTCATGGCCATACTTACGAAATCGTAATAGACGGCGTACCCGAACTCGTTAGCTCCGATCGTATCCGCTTCGCGCGCGCCGTGATGCGACAAGCGCGCCTGATTCGCCCGGCGGCGAGGAAGATACCAACGACGTGGAGAACGCCGACGACGCGACACGGCGGGGACGAACGCGAACCTCGATGATACGCGCAAGGTCAACCCGGAGTCAGAGTACGGGGCGCGCGAATTTATGATTTGTAAACTAACGGCCGAAGGCATCGATGACGCTGGCGCGTCCGTCTTCCGCGTAAGGTGGAAAGGATATTCGCCGCGCGACGATACGTGGGAGCCCGAGAGCTCGCTGCCCGCGCCGTTGGTCGCACGTTTCCGAAAAGACCTGAACCGACGCACGCCTAAGGCCCCCGCGCACGATACCGCGAGCCAGCCTGCAACGCCGCGCAACCGCCGAAAGAACCCGCCGAAGGTACCCGCCCGCAGGGAGAAGCGCGATGACACGCAGCGAACCGCACCGCCCAGCCGCGCGAGCGCGCGACTCAGGAACCGTAGATGCCCAATCCCGCACGCCACGCAATTGACGCCCGACAGGCTTGACCAGAGACGCGTTCCGACAAATCACGCCAGCCGCGGACTCCGTAAGAGCTGCTGCCGACAGGTGAACCACGGCAAAAGTGATGACGCGATCAAGCGCACTCCTGCGCGCACGCGGGGCCACACATCACGAACTAAAAACGTGGCGACGCACCGGAAGAACAAGCGAGGACGCCAGGCGGACGCCGCTGCGCCCCGCATAAACTGGCCATCGGCCGCTGCATACTCTATACCCCCGCAGTGCAGGGCGAATCGATGTCGCTCATGGCGCGACGTTTATTGGAATGACACCGCGCGCATCTGTAAAATGGGTCGCCCTAGGTTTAACTTAGGTACTGAGCGCCAGCGCCACGCGTCACGGATACGCGAACTACGCGCTCGATTGACGGCCGTCTACATTTGTATTTGCACACGCGTCTGAGTCGCCCCACGAGCGCTCGCAACGCCTGCCGCGTAAGTGTTTTTGGGGGCCCTTCATGGCATCCTACCCCCGCTCACGTTTGGGCCGCCACTTATTCGCGCCCACGCAAGAATCGTCGCTATCGCGCCACGCAAGCTTTCGTTTTCGTTCGCCACGCAATACTCGACGTTCGCGCCCGGTTATTTTTTCGCCGCACTCGCGCCACGCGCCGCCACGTCGTCGCCCACGCAATATCGTCGCGCGCGCTGATCAATGCAAGTTTCCCGAAGTTCGAGAGGGTCTGGCCTAGCGCAATGAAGCGCTGCTATCTGTCTCCCGAATACCTCAGGGACCGCGGAGTGCGTTGGAACCAGCGACATAT
>JALQPE010002784.1:0-32809 GCA_030407315.1 Asparagopsis taxiformis
TGTGGAACCACGTTAGTTCTAGAAGTAGCTGGTACGAGCCACGGACACGCTGTCCTTAACGAAACGAAACGAGCAGTCCACCCGCTGGTGTTTTGACTGTATTGTTAGGTAGGAAGGTAGAGTGGTTAGCGAGTAGACACGAGCGTCACGACGCAACAATCCACGCGAGGATTACGTTAGCACACGAGGTGGTACGTCACCGGAGGCGCTCTCGACCAAGCCCGGAGGCACTACACGCAATCAGCCTTACGTGCGGCGATGGGTAGGGAGTACGCAGCTCGACGGAGACGAAGCCTCGTTAGGCAAAACGTAAACGTAAACGTAGAAGTCAGTCGTAGACTAGAGCCGTTGCTCGATCGTTGTCTTGTCCCCTTTCCCTCCCGGCACGATGCCAATACCTATATGGCCACGATGGCATCGCTTTACAGTGTAAACACTGCTCGTAACGTCCCCGAATGGGAAAGGACCTTGTGGGTCACACGTAGGGACCCGTTGGTCCGTTGGCCGTTGCCAATACGTTCGTTGCACACGTGTGCCGGTTGCGCGCGCGCATGCGCCAGCAATGTTCGTGCATTGCTGTCGCCGGTCGTGTCCGCCGAAATTCGAATTCCGCGGAAAAACGTAAATATTTGCAATTTCGGAATTGCCACGTATACTACACAGCCCCACCCCCACACGTGGACGTCCCGGCCACGCGAGGCCCGTCAGGACGCGCCTGAGACACGGGGCCGTGGCGCCTTTTCGGGTACAACTGCGGACGTGGCAGTTGTCCCGAAAAATCTCGTTGAAACGTACATGGCCCGGTTGGCTGATCGAATCGCCACGGCGCCGGAGCGCGCGCGTGCGCTCCGGCTCTTTCGTAATCATCGCGGCCCGCCCGTTGGCGTCGTACGTCAATGCCTCGCTTAGGCGTTTTCCTGCAACGGATGCAGTGTCCAATTCCACCACGCGGGTGTGCTTCAATTCAGCGCGATACGAGCGCAGGCCGCGGCCTTTTCGTGAATCTGCCAGCGGGCATGTCGACAACGGTCGTCCGAAGGATATTTAAGCGGCGGCTTAACGTGATAGCGATCGTCGCTCACCCTTCCTCTCACCATCGTCATCCAGGCCGTTGCCTTTCGTTCTCCCTTATCCTCTTCCCCCGCTGGGTACTACTACCTCCGTTCCTTTCGTTCTCTTGTTCCGTTTAGCCCGCGTGGCTCTCGTCGTCGTGCTCGTTGCACTCGTCGTAATTATCGTGTACAGCGTAACCACGATGGTTACGACTCGTAGTACCGATGCTAACACCCCGCGGCCCGCCGGCTCTGCTGGAGGTGGAGCGAGAACCCCTTCGCAGGGCGCTCCCTCCCTCGTCGGGGCCGGTGCGCCGCCAGCGACGGAAGCGTCCGTCGCGCCCGCCCCATCCGTGAGGGCGGGAGAAGCCGTTGCTTCGCAGGCCGTCGCCTCTTCGTCTCGCCCGATGGCTCCGTCTCGCCTGGTGGCTTCCGTGACGCCTGCCGAGGCTGCTAGGGCCGTCGCCCCACGTGATGATGACGCAACGGCGTCCGACTCGGGGAATTCGTCACCCATCATTCCGGATGCCGCGGCCCCTTCGATGGGTGTAGCCGCGATGGCAGCGGCCGCTCGTTCGCGTCGTGCTGTGGCGGCGGCCCGCACGGGCGTGCCTCGTCGTGATGGCTCGCCGCGTTCTCCTCGCCAGGACCCCTCGCCGGAGGGTGGTGACCCCGTTGGGACAGTCGGCACCGCCTCACGTGGCGGTGCGGCGCTAAACGTAGGCGTCCTGACCCACGCGTGGGCTGCGTTGCCCCGCGTGGGTATCACGGATGACGATCTCGCCACGTTGGCCAGAGATCGTCTGGACGCCCGCGCGGTCGTCGACTATATGCGTTCCGCCGAAGATACGTGGGGGCGAGCAGCCGGGCGTCGTTTCGCCAACGGGCCGCCGGGATCGGAACGTTACCAGATCCCGGCGTCGATACGTTGCGACCGCTCGTGGTTGCGTGACGTCAACGACGCGATCTACGTCGACCGTATGGACGCATACTTATGGAAGGGGACGCCCGAGGAACCGCCGTTCATCTCGGTGTCGTCCGTATTCGTATGTCCGCGGACACTTTCCGAAAGGCAACGTGCCGAATGGAAGACTGCTCTTTCGTTGAGCGTCATCTCCAAAAGCGTCGTGTCGTACGATGACCACTTCGCTCTCCGCCACGTGAACGCGGACGACTATCGTGTGTCGCACGCGTCAGCTCCGTGGGTCGTCCCGAGCGAGCTCTACTTCCCGCCGTTGCCGGAAGTAGTCGAGGAGTTTCCGTACCCCCGTGGGTCGTCCACGTTATTACCACGCGTGGTACATTATTTCACCGATGCCGTGAAGGACGCGCCTGCCCCCGTGAAGGAACGTTTCCTTATGGCCGTGGACATCGAACACGCAGCGATGCTCGCGTGCTCGCTATTCGTGGAACGTCGTGTGTTCGGGCGCGCGTGCCTACTGCCGGAGTCCACGTTGGACTTCCTGGCCGATTACGAGATGCTTCGTGCAATCCCGGTTGACGGTTCCGACACGTTTGTCTCCGTCACCAGCGCGTTGGCTGAGGTTCGCGGCGCCCTTGCGTTGGGGCCGGAGTATCGGGTTATACGTCCCGATTACGCAAGCGGCGATAACCAGGAGTTCGTCTCCGTTCGTAGCGATGGGGCTTACGTGCCGCGGGTCGCTTCCCGTTCCGAACGCCGTCGTGGCAATCGTGCCGGTTATTTCGGCGGCCTCGGGGGCAACGAGCGCCCCCGAGGGACGCGTTCTGGCCGTCGTGGCCATCAAAACGAAGCGCCGCGTGCGCCGGATCCTCGAGAGGTCGTGCCACGCGAGGCTACGGGAGGGGGCAACGTTGCCCAGGTCGGTCGTCCGAGTGTGGCCACGCCGGCCGAACGCGCGCCACGCTTCGTTAGCCTGGACGACCGCGTCTCCGATGAGGATGCCCGTCGGCTTCTCGGTACGTCGATGTCCGCTCCGCCTCGTGCGGACGGCTGGGTTATCCGTTCCCTCATCTCGTCCGTGGCTCGCGCAGCCGAAGAGTTCAGGGCCCAGACGTTGGACCTGACTGCCCGCTTGGCAACGGAACGCGCGATTTCCGAGCGTCTCGCCGCGGCGACTCGTAGTTACGCGCCGCCCGTTGGCGTTCGTAATGAACCGTACGGTTACGCGAGTGGCGGCGGCTTCGGCGACCCCGTCGGGTATGGTCACGCAGCGGCGTACCTGCCACGCGACCCCGCTCCGGCGCGCCCTTCGGATACGCGCAGTCACGGGACTGCGGATCCTTACGCTAGGGATCCCGCGTCTCGTCGCGAGCGAGCCCCCGTGGTCACGCAGACCGTCGATCCGTACGCGCCGGGCTTCGTTCAGCCCAGTCGCAGCCGCAGCCACGATAGCCGCGGCGAAGGCCCTGGTCCGTATGACCCTGCGGGCAAGCGTTCTCGTCGCTACTAGGTCGTTCCTAGGTTAGTTCGTAGGCCACGTCGGCTCTAGCATCGTATTGCTTCGTAAACTTCGTCTTGTTTCTTTGCGTAATCGCATGGCTCCGTTGAGCTTCGTAATTTGCGTTTGGCAGGTCGTCTGCAGCAGAGGAGGGGTTTAGCGTTAAGCCCCTCCCCACAATTTTTTTGTTGTGGCGTCTACCCCGTCGGGTGTCGTAAGGCTTACGTAGCCCGTGTTTCGAGTTCGCGGCGGCGCGTGCCCGTTGGCAGGTTCGTAACACACGCAATTATTCGGCAAAGCGGCGGCGCGTAGCGGCGGCTTTTCACTGCGAGTGGTACGTTAACCTCGATCTTAGAGCCCGTTGGCGTGCGTATCATTTAGTAACTAACTCGCAAATCGTTTCCGCCGTCGTTTCTCGTTCGGATAACCCCGTCGGGTGTCGGATTTCGTTGAGCATTCGAGCTCCTTAGCGCGTAGCACATCGGTGCCCATTTTAATTTGCTCCGATGAGCTGGGCGAAAATTTCGTCGAACGTCAGACCGACGGGCGTGTGAGTCGGTTTGACGTTCTACGCCGTGGCGTGTACGCAGTAATTCGTCGCAGTACGTTGCGGTTTCGTTGACGACGTGGTGGCCGGCGGGCTTGGCTTTTCGTATAGCCGTTGACGTCATTAGCGCCGTCGCGCTTCGCGTTGCCGCGGCTTCACGTTGGCCAGTGGCGTTATCATTTTGTAACTATCTCGGAATTCGTTTCCGCCGTCGTTCCTCGTGCGGATAACCCCGTCGGGTGTCGAATTCCGTTGAGCATTCGAGCTCTCTGGCACGTAGCACGTCGGTGCCAATTTTAATTCGCTCCGGTGAGCTGGACGGAAAATTCGCTAAGCGTCAGGCCGACTCGCGCGTGAGTTGGCTTGACGTTTCACGCCGTTGCGTGTACGCGGTAGTGCGTCGTGGTGCGTCGCGGTTCCGTAGACAACGTTTTTGCCGGCGGGCTTGGCTTTTCGTATAGCCGTTAACACCGTTAGCGCCGTCGCGCTTCACGTTCCCGCGGCTTCACGTTAGCCGGTGGCGCAATCGTTGCGCTAGTCCGCTTCGTGTGGTGGCGTCGTTCGCCGCGGCGTCCGAGGAGCGTTTCGTTAGCTCATTCGTTATGTGGTGCGACGTGCACCTGGGCATACGTAATGCTCGCCCTCTACGCCGTTGCGTAATTCCGTTTATTCGACTTGCGAACCCGACGGGGACGCGATTGACGCAGTCGTTTCGCATGCCCGCGGGCGTTTGAGGCTGTTACGTGAGCCAACTTTTCGTCGGCTTGTTGCCTTCAGCTGTGCCGTTTACGTTGGCTACCAGCTTGTACGCCGTTGCGTATTCGTGTTTCGTTACGTGCGTTCGACTGGCCGGCGGGCTTTTCGCTTTCGCGCGTCGTTCGTTATGCCCGCGTGGCAGGACACCGTTGTGTCGTTCCGTGGTTGCCGTACGTGGCTACCGCGTTCGGCGTCGTGCCTCACGATGGCGATACGGTTCGCCGTCCGTCGTCGCGGCCTCGTTGGCTCGTCGTTCGCACGCTTTACTCGCGCGCTTCGTGCGCTGAGACCCGTTGGTCTAATTCGTCGGCTAACGTATAGCTTCGTTCCGCTTCGTGCGGGGAGTTTCGTAATGAGGCCGTTGCCATCTTCGCTGGGGACGCGTCCGTCCTACGTCGTTTCTCCGCCTACCGGCGTCACGTTGCCGTTAGCTCGCGAGCTGTTTGGCGTTGACCTCGTTGGTCGATGCGACTCGTTGTCAGCGGCTGTCCACGGGGACGTACGATGGCTCACGTGACATGCCAAAATTACGAAATTTTCGGGGCACGCGTGTCCCGAGATTTGGCCGGATTAGCGCACTGTAATCGGCCCGATTTTTCGTACCGTGCGTCCATGGCCCGCTGGCCCAAGTATAATTTTTCGCGCGAAAAATCTGACGTGTTGTCCGTCCGTGGCCCGTGGTGTCGTCACCTTTGCCCGTGGGACGGTCAACACTGTCGAGCCAGTCGTGGCTCTTCACATCGTGTGAATCGTCCGCGCGTGGACTCGTCGTCCAATCTTTCGTTGGCGCTCGTGCCTCCACCAACGTATGGTGTCGAAAACGAAAAGAGCGACGGCTCTAGCACGCATCGCGCCCCCCCAACGCAAGGGTGGACGTCCCGGCCACTCGTTGTGCCTTCGCTTCTCGTTCGTGCGGCTCGTCGCCTTCGTTTGTTGCATCGTGCAACGTCGCGCACGCGTGCGCTTAACCCGACGCTCGTGTGCGTTTTCGGGGGCCGTCGTGGCCTTTCACGTTGTTGCTCGTCGCACGCGTGCGAAGTATCGAGAGACGCTCTCTTCAGATACGTTCCGGCGGGGTTCCCACGTAGGGTTACGATACCCGACCCACTTCACGAGGAAGTCTAACGTTCCGTCCTCGTTCACGCGGTGGTTGAGTAGGTCGTCTACTACATACGCCGGACCGTCGCGGTTCTTGTCGAGGTCTGCCTCGGTGGCATCGTATGGCTCCGGCGGGGGCGCGTTCGCCGGCGTTGGCGCGTACGCAACGCGGTCCGAGTTGACACGTTCAACTACGTCTCCTCGTTGGATGACGAACGTTCGTACGTCGTTACGTAGTACGCGGAACGGTCCCAACGCGTGGTTGCCGAGCTTCGTGCCCTTCGTGGTCCCGTCCGTCGGGTCGATGAATACGTATTCTCCCGCGCGGATGTTTCGATTCGAGACACGGACTCGTTTGTCGAAATTTCGTTTATAACGTGCCTGCGCGGCCTTCAGCGTTCGATACGCGTTATCCATCGTTGTGGCGAGCTCACGAACGTAAGTGGCTCGCCCTCCCCCGTCGGGTAGTTCGCGGTTCGTTACCGACGTGTGTAGCGCCAACGGTGGCGGTGGATTCGTGAGAATCAAATCGAAGGGCGTCGTGCCCGTGCTCGAATGCACATGCGTGTTGTACGCAAACGTTAACGCCGATGCGTATCGATCCCAGTCGTTCTGGTTTTCGTTCACGTAATTGCGCAGCATCGCCAGGATCGTCCTGTTGTAGCGCTCCACCTGCCCGTTCGTTTGGGGGTGGTACGTCGACGTAAAGACGTTCGTCACGCCGATTTCGTTGCAGACGCGCTGGAAAAACTTAGCAGCGAACTGCTTTCCGTTATCGCTTATGAGCGTCCGTGGGGGTCCATACGAGAAGACCCACGCGTTGACGAACGCGCTCGCCACGTTGGCGGAATCGATATTTCGTAGAGGTACGACTCTAGTCAGCTTCGTGAAGCGGTCCGTTATCACGAGGATAAATCGGTTACCACGCGTGGTCTTCGTAAGCGGACCTAGTATGTCGATACATAGGTCTCGCAGCGGCTCCGTAGCCGGAAATAAACGTAACGGGTTCGTCCGTTTGCGAAGCTTCACGCGGTTCTTCGCACATCCAACGCAGTTTCGTACCGTTGCGTGGATGTCGGCGGCCATCGCGGGCCAGTAGTACGTCCTCCGTAGGGTATAGTACATACGCGTTTGCCCGGGATGTCCAGCGAGGACGTGGTGGTGCGTTAACTCCAGCAGCCGCGGCCGTAACGAAGCCGGCACAACGATTTGTGTACGTTCCTCATCGTGAGGGTTCCGGCGTCGGAGTAAGCCATCGTGGCCTTCGAAGAATGCAGCGTCCTGCGTCTCGGACTGTCGTGTCAGTATCGTTTGACAGAACGCGTCCTCGCGTTGAGCTTCGATAAGCTCGTCCCTCGTAATGGGAAGCTGAACGTCAGCTGGTGGCACGCGTGCCGAATCGTCTTCAGCAGCGCGCTGTTCGTCGAGGAAATCCGGTTCCTCGTCGAGAACGTCATCGAGCGACGCGTCGCGGTTGAACTCGAGGCCATCGTGGCCAGCCGTCGTGGCTGATGTTCGTTCATCACGAGTCTCGTTCGACGGGTCGTCGTGACCCCTGGCATTCGTTGCCTTTTTACGTACGGACGTCGTTCGTCCTTGCCCATTTCGTGTGGGTTGTCGCCGACTGCGAGTCGTCACGAGGACCGCGTCCCCGTACGATGGTACGTCATCGTCGACGGGTCGACCGTCGTCATACGTAGATATCACACGTGATAAAGCGTCAGGTACCTGGTGCACGCGCCCAGGCCTGTACGTGACTTCGAAATCGAATTCGGCAACGCGTAGCCTCCATCGTAGTAGTCGTCCGGACGCGTCCGTCAACGTCATCAGCCAACGTAAGGCTTCGTGATCCGTACGTACGGTAAATCGTTGACCCTCTACGTAGGGTCGGAGCGACGTTATCGCCCAAACGACGGAGTAACACTCGCGCTCCGTTGCCGAGTAACCGCGTTCGGTTTCGTTGAGGGTCTTCGACCAGTACCCAATCGGCACCCATTCGTTGGGTTTATCTTCGTTCTGCTGCTGGAGCAACGTAGCTCCCAGCTGATACGCCGACGCGTCGGTATCGATCATGAACGGACGTCCCGCCTTCGGAAGGTGCAATACTGGTGGCGACACCAGTATTGTCTTCAACGTTTCGAACGCATTCGTTTGCGCGTCCGTTGGGTTCGTCCAATCGGGGGAAGCGTCCTTCTTCAACATCGTGTTGAGTGGCCGAGCGATCTCGGCATACGCCTTTACGAAACGGCGGTAAACGTTGGCCGCGCCCAAAAACGATCGACATTGCGTCTTGTCGCGTGGGAACGTAGCCGTACGAAAGGCTTCCTTGTTCCGAGCTGCGACGTGCAGCTTCCCTGGGGTAATCACGTGCCCCAGGTAGTCAACTCGTGGTTGAAAGAACGAGCACTTCGTGAGCTTTAACGTTACTCCCGCTGCGCGTAGCAGGGAAAGCACCTGGTCAACGTGACCCAGGTGAGACTCGAGGTCTTTCGAAAAGACGATTACGTCGTCTAAGTAGACCAGGCACGATTGCCAACGTACTCCGGAGAGGATGATGTCCAACGTCCGCTGAAACGTAGCGGGGGCATTTCGTAGCCCGAATGGCATTCGCACGTAGCGATACGTTCCCATGAAAGACGTAAACGTTGTCTTATCACGGTCCTCGGCGGAGACGGGCACTTGCCAGTAACCGGCGTTACAATCGAGTGTCGTGAAGATGGCGGCGTCGCCCAACGAATCGAGGCAATCTTCCATACGAGGAAGCGGGTACGAATCAGCGATCGTTTTCGCGTTCAAACGCCTGTAATCGACACAGAAACGTAAGGATCCGTCCTTCTTCGGCACCAACACGATTGGTGACGCCCATTCGCTGGACGCGGGTTCGATAACCCCTTCGTTGAGCATCTTCGTGATCTGCTCCTCGGCTATCGTACGTAAAGCCGGACCCTGACGATAGGGCATTGAACGTATGGGCCGCGTGCCCGGTTCGAGTTCGATTCGATGCTCCGTAGCATTGATTTCGCCGAGGCGTCCGCTCGTCCACATTGACGAATGTGTAGCTAGCATCTCGTTGATGCGCTTTCGTAAATCCTCGTCGTCGAGGTGCGACAAATCGATTGTCGACTGCCAATTCGTGGCGGGGTCGTTCCCCTTTTCGTTGACCAACGGGTCTGGCGTTTCGTCGCCCAACCCGTTCGTATTTGTCCGCGTCGTCGCGTCGACTAGCGGTAGGTTCAAAACCTTCGCGAGGGCTTCGCCGCCCTCACGCTTGAGTGGGACGATTCCCAACGGGGAGCGTACCGCGTACGCAATCGTTGCGCCTTTCGGCAATTCGCGGTCCTTCTTCGTGAAGTTCGACACGATAATAGAGAACGTCTCTCTCGGTCCTACGTCGACCACTCCGTTGGCTATGCGCAGCCCATGCCGGAATTGCACCGACGCTTTCGGTTCGAGGAACACGAGTCCGGTCGCATCCGTCGTCACGTTGACGGTCCGTTGCGACATCGCCGGTACACGCGTGTACTTCGTCAGGCGAACCGAGAACGTTCGGCTCGGCCTATTCGAGGCCGCGTTACGCTCGCGGCGTTTCGGGTGTTCCACGTTTGGATTCGTCTCTTCCCCCTCCTCGTACGGAGTCGTCGTATCGCCCTCCGCGATAATGGGTATCGTATCCCCCCGATGGAGGTCGATTGTCTGCGCTCGACAGCGTATAGCATCGACATGCTTCGACATGAACGACGTGCCCATTATAACGGGAACAGCCAGCGTGTTGGCTACGAAGAATTTTACGCGGAACAGCGAGTTCCCCAACCTGACACGAAGCAGGATGGCGCCTTCGATAGGCAAACGTCGCCCGTTGGCGTCTCCGAGCTTCGGTAGCTCTTCGTCACGTAGACAGCGGTCGACCCAGTCGTAGGGTAGTAAACTTGTTCGTATCAAGTTGTAGCCGCTGCACGTATCCATCGCGATGGTAATCGCCCTCATCACGTTGAGGTCTAGTCCGATCGTTCCGGACACGATATAATGCTTCGACGCAAGTAGGCACGTATGCCCGTCGAGGACCAACGGTTCGGTCCTGACCGGCGCGCGGTCTACGTCTTCGCTAGCGGTTCGTCGCTTCACCGTATGAGCCCGTATGGCTTCTTTTGCGTCGACACGCTTCGTATAAGCCGCGTGCTTGGCTTTCTCGCGCTCGGAAGCGTCGTGCTTCCGGGTAGCGCGTCTCGCTCGTCTGCGAGGCTTCCTCTTCGTGTGAGGTTCGTTCGTCCCGTCGGACTTCGTTTCTTCCCCCACGTCGGGTGTCGTGTGACTCGAGTTGGCCTTCGCGGCCGTGAGCTTTACGTAACTCTCGTTCATCGGTGAGCCTGCGGAGGACCAATCATCGACGTCGGTCGTCCCCCTTTTACGTAAGGGTTCAGGCGATGTGGGTGGCTCGTGACCTACATCGCCTGGTCGTTTCCCGGCGCGGGGCCGTTCGACACGTTGTCGTCGTGAGCCCACGAAGCTCGTTCGTCATCGTGACTCGTTTCCACCTCGAGTGGTGTTTCGTCAGCGGAGGTCGTCACGTAGACTCCGCTGCGGCCATTACGCTGGCCATTTCGTTCGTTCGCCCACGGGCGGGGGTCACGTCGGTCATTACGAAAGTCGCCGCGGCGCCTGTCGAAGGGCCTTCCCCCGTCACGATTGGGGTTTCGGAGTATCGTAGGCGGCGTGCCGTACCTCCGCGGGGTCACGTTCCCTCGCTCATCAGGTCGTTCCTGGTGACGCTTGGCCATTCGTTGGCGGAAGTACTCAGCCTGACGTGGGTTGCTCTTCACGTGGAAGAGGTAGTACTTGTACGCGAAAAAGATCCGTTGATCTGGCGTCAGACGCGGACACGTAAACGTCGAGTGGCCATCTTCGCGGCATGACCAACACGACAGCGTCCAGTAATCATTCGGGATTACGGAGTGCGCCAATTGCGTCTGCTCGCTCGTGAGCTTCGGCACGTCCTCGCATGGACGGTTCAATCGAGCTTCGAGCTCGTCCGGCTTTTCGTTTGCCGTTTTCGTATCGTTGGGCGGCGGCCCGTTCGTGAAGAGGATCGCCTCCAAATTCTCGGCAACGTGAACCGCAGCGAGCGACACGTCGTCGTCGTCCCTCGCGGGGATGTTCGGGTTACCATCGTGGTAACTGGGCTCGTTAGCCCGTTCATTACGTAAGTACGCGGACTCATCGTAGTCCGCGAACTTCCTCGACTCGTGGTCGGAAATAGCCAACGTAGGCTTCACCGGAAACCGCACTTTCGGTTTCGCGGCTGACGCGACAGCTGCCGTACGTGCACGGAAGGTCGTTCCTTCGGCCGTCGCCAATCGTCTCACAACGGTGAGGTCGTTCCTCTCTCGTTCGGGGAGTGACCGGAGTCGTTCCGTCACTGCTGCCCGCGTCGAGGGCAGCAACCCACGTACGTAGTGGTGAACGAGGAGTCGATCCGTAAACACGTAGTTACACGCCCGCGTGGCGGTGTCGAGTCTATCAGCGTACTGATTCTCGTCCTCGTTAGGACTCTGCGTGATCATCGTGACCTTTTCGTAGGCCTCCTGCAGCACGTCGTCTTGCAGGTATCGTTTGATCAACGCGTTGATTACGTGAGGCCACGAGAACCTCTTCGTCGGATCAGTCGTGATCACACCAGTCGTACACTGGGAATCGTAGAACCGTCGGGCGTCCCCTTCGAGGAAGAAGTGCAGCGCACGTACTGCCACTCCCTCGCACACTCCGAGTGTGCTGAACCCATCACGTATTTGGGCGAGGAATCCGAGTAACGTAATCGGATTCCGGCCGGAGAACGGCTTTAACGTAGGGAAAAGTCCCTCCAGCTCACGTTTGAGCTTATGTACGCTTTGACTCTCGTTCACGTAGAGATGTTCACGTACATCGTTAAGTCGGTACATGCGGTACGACACCACGTTCGCAAATGCGTCGAGCATTGTCGTGTGCTCTGCCAACGCGTGGCAAACGGGTCCGAGGGCGTTCCCTGGTAAGCGTACCGCGTCGGCACGTTCGTTTTCGTGGACTCGCGTGTCCGTCGTGCCGAACGTACCCAGCCACGGAATGTACGTTTCACGTGGCGGGGGAGCTCTCGTATCGAATTGCGCAGCACGTGCTGCGTCCGCCGACCGCGCGTGGTCTGGCGTATCGTTAAAACGTAATTGCCTTCGTGGCGTCTCGTCGGGGTTGGCGATGGCTCGTTGCACTGTCGCCCCCCTTCCGTACGTTGTCGGGGTCGTCGGACCGGGTGTTGGTGGGTATCCTCCCGGAACGGCCGGGGAGGATTGCGAGTTATAGGCGCGCGAGCCTTCGTAATTCGGATCGCTTCCGCTCGGCGGAGCGGAACGTCCGGCGACGATTTCGTTGAATACTACGACAAACGAGTCGAGTCTTCCCTCCACGGCGGAGAGGCGGTTTCGTAAATCTTCGTTTTCCCGTTCGAGGGTCGCTGAGCGTTCACGTAACGCACGAGCTTCGCGCTCCGAGACTCCGAGTCTCTGCCTTACGGCTTCGTCGACGGCCGCGTCGCTCGCCCTTTCGATGTGACCTCGAAGGTCTTCGTACACTACACGTAGTGCCGTGGGAGTCACGTTCCCTTCGTTGAGCTGACCGCGCGTTGCGGGGTCCATACTCACGGACTCAAACGGGCTTACCGTACGTGGTAGCTGGCCGATCGCCTCGATATCCGGCGGGATAGATCGATCAGTCGCGAAGATCGCTTCTGCTGACAAGGCCACGTCGGCTTCGGCGTCCGCTGACGTTGGCAACGGTTGCCTGGGCGACGCGCTGGAATTCGACACAGCGTAATTCATAGACCGTCGTCTGTAGCGTAGCACGTAGCTTTTCGTTAACGTAAAAGAGCTCAACCTCGTTGGTTGTCGTTATGCTCGTAGCAACTTCTAGGTCGAGAGACCAGTGTGGAACCACGTTAGTTCTAGATAGCTGGTACGAGCCACGGACACGCTGTCCTTACGAAACGAAACGAGCAGTCCACCCGCTGGTGTTTGACTGTATTGTTAGAACGTAGAAGGTAGAGTGGTTAGCGAGTAGACACGAGCGTCACGACGCAACAATCCACGCGAGGATTACGTTAGCAAACGAGGTGGTACGTCACCGGAGGCGCTCTCAACCAAGCCCGGAGGCACTACACGCAATCAGCCTTACGTGCGGCGATGGGTAGGGAGTACGCAGCTCGACGGAGACGAAGCCTCGTTAGGCAAAACGTAAACGTAAAACGTAGAAGTCAGTCGTAGACTAGAGCCGTTGCTCGATCGTTGTCTTGTCCCCTTTCCCTCCCGGCACGATGCCAATACCTATATGGCCACGATGGCATCGCTTTACAGTGTAAACACTGCTCGTAACGTCCCCGAATGGGAAAGGACCTTGTGGGTCACACGTAGGGACCCGTTGGTCCGTTGGCCGTTGCCAGTACGTTCGTTGCACACGTGTGCCGGTTGCGCGCGCGCATGCGCCAGCAATGTTCGTGCATTGCTGTCGCCGGTCGTGTCCGCCGAGATTCGAATTCCGCGGAAAAACGTAAATATTTGCAATTTCGGAATTGCCACGTATACTACAGTGACCAATCAGAACCCAATTACTGGCGCTCGCCTACCCGCGAGGTCATTGCCAACAGGCTTACATTTTAATGTATGGCTGATCAGCCTAAGTTGAAATTTTGCCCCGTTCGGGTCTTGGCCGGAGCCGATAGGCCCGAGTAGGGAATTTGTCAGCCTTAGCTTGTCCCAAGTATAGGAAACACGCCAGTTGGCTGGTGCCTTCTGATTGGCACATCCCTTAAGTGGGTACCCAATAGGAAAGCGACACGGCTCGATCAGCGAGGACCGCCAGGCGGTACGACACGACCCCCTCCTGAGAGATTTGTCGTCCCGACAAAATTTGATCAAATATAAAATTACAATTTTTGGCTGTGGCCGTTGCATTGTGCAATTCAGAATTTCCCGCACGCGGCGCGTGCACACTAAATGTGTTGTCCATCCGACTCTTCCCGAGTTCCACTCGACCGTTTCCCATTGGAATCAACACCTGTTGTAGGTTCATCATCGCTCTAACGCGAAATAGCGTATTCACCCCTTCGGTGTCCAACTGCGTCCAAGCATTCGCGTCCTTTCCATTATCCCTCAAGGGTTGTTGCATCCACCTGCTAAATTATTAGCCGCGTGATCGCGCGAGCGGTGCCAATTAGAGGCTTGCGTTCGTTATCCAGGCCATTCGCCTCGCGATCCCCTACTGGGTTGAATAACGCCGCTCCCTCCTGGAGACTTAAACCAATAGGCCATTTGTCCATCCCGCTTCAGGGTTTTTAGCAACGTCCTTCATCGCCTCTACTGGCTTTTAAGATGTCCCCTCGCGCTCCGATTCAATTCGAACCCTCCGAAGAGGAAGGGGACAATATGGGTTCGCCCAGCCGCCCAACCACACGCTCTAGCGTCCGACGGCCCACGACTCGCCACCAAGCTTCCTCCTCCCGCACCGGGGCTCCGCCAACACCGGCTAAGTCTTCGTCGACTCCCGCGGCACGCGCGCCGACAGCCACCGCGGCTCAGACGCACGCGAACGCGTTCGACTGCCGCCAAAGGCCCCGCTGATCCAGCGTCAACACTGATTTCGCTATGAACAGAACGTACTTTCCAAACCAGAATTTAACTTTCTGAAGTTGATTGAACATGAGAGATGTTTTTTCATATTGATTGAATAGGATAACAAAGTTGATTGAACTATTCGTGTCGTCGAAGACGAGGTGTTTTTTACTTCGGAATAGACGCCAGGCCTGACCTGATCTCTTTCTCTACTCCAGCTCTTATCATCTTGTTTGGTAGTGAAGGGAACTCTGCAATGACGGTGTCAACCGAAATATGTCCCTTCCAAGCCACTGTTGTTCTCCCCTTGCGAAGCATGGCAGGCATATACTTACCTGACCATGCGTCTCTTCCATCGTAGACCTCGTACCACCGAACACACAGCTGACAAATAACCCCTTCGTTGTTTTTCTTACAACTCATAATTTGTTCTAGCCAGAACGGCATCTCAGTAGTACAGTCTTCTCCATTTACAGCCACGAAGCGATTCACCGAGTAGGGCAAGTCTGATAGTGGTATGCAATCTGCAGTCGACATGAGTTCCTCCTCTATCGGGGCGACGTTCCGATTCCCTTTTCGATACATGCCATTCATCTCGAAACATTCGGTGAGGTTCCAATGAAAAGAATCTTCCTTTCCTCATAAAACTGTCGTAGAAGCTCATGTAGCTGATCCATTTTAGAATTGTTATTGACCCTGCTCTCTTCCGAACGAAAACGGAGCAGGACCTCATGTCGATCTGGAGGAGAACGTATGATATTACTCGGTGTTCGTTTCAGTTCAGGAGGCTTAGCCAGGAAACCATTCAGCCCCGGAGTGAGAACTGGGAGAGGCTTCCAGTTGTCTTCACAAAATATCTTAACATCACATGCAGTTCTGTAGAAGTCATAACTTTTTCCTGTATCTTGGGATCGGTGAAACCTGAAGTATCTGAATTTTGAGAAAGCATGCACTTTTCCAACCGAATTCTCACTCCGGCAGAGACCGGAGAAGTTTGCCACGTGCAACATACGAGAGACAGAGGGTTCCGGAGTATAGGACACTCTGAGTTGTTCAACTAAATCTTCCATAGTGACGGCGTTGTGGGAACGTAGCCTGCGAGAGGTACAGCTAAAGGCCTGGTCGATGTCTGCATGGGTGTGGCCGATGGGTAGGAAAGAAGCGTGTACTTCTTCAAACACACCCCAAGCAACGAGACATTCTAGATAGCAAAACAGAAACGTGTTCTTGTTCTCTCTTGTGCAATTGTCTACCTGCAAGTACAGTGTTCCCTGAAGACTCGAACCCATAGCCTTTTTGGTAAGAGTCCTGTGAATTGCCTCGATGATATGATTTGCCCCAGTTTCGAATTCAGCAGTAAGTGTGTACAACGAAAGATGCTTTCGGACACCATGTTCGAGAACACCTATGAGTCTCACCTTCAAACTATGACCAACAGTCGCTTTTGTACATACCGTGAAATGGGGAAGACCGTATCCTGATTGATCAGCCCCGTCTACGATCAGAGACGTGAACCTGGAGGGATATAGTGACGCTTCTTCACACTTCTTTTGATACTCCCTGCGTTCCCGTGCCACCATCTCGATATGACGCTGGCGACGTTCCAGAAGCGGAGCAGTGCGTTGAATATCTGTCCCGATGGCTTCCAGTTTATCACGTATGTACTCACATTCCGAACATTTCGTGAACCTCTGGACACGCCGAACCTTGATATTCGCGCAAAACGTGTTCCAGGTGTTGTAGAAGTAGCTCAAAGTTGGTGGGTTCCGGTTCGAGTATAATAACGTAAATTGGTCGCAGAACATCTCGTACACAGCCTTCTTCTCGAAAAGAGGCAGATGCTTCTCTCCACTGTCTGGCATCATATCAGCAGTCGAGGCAGACAAGCGTTCAAGGAAGCAGATCACTGCATCTCTATGTGGAGAGCCAGAAATTCGTTTCGGAGAAGCCATAAATGGAAGACTCCCATTCTGGCAAGCTTTCTTTACCGAGGTCTGCATATGTCGTGAAAACTTGAAGCTGAACTCGAGGAATTCGCAACACACAGGCTTCCCAGAGAAGTAGAACCGGTTACTGTTTGGTTCCAGTAGAGCGTGCAGATACCTGCGGCGATCGTCCCTGTTGTACAACAAAACTCGTTCTGCTTCATTCCGAAGGAAAACATGGTCGGTTTTTCTGAAGCATCCCGTATTGCAGCATGGTATTCTTCTTATATCTGTTTTGGGCAGTGACAAACTGAATTTCACCCGCCTCTCTAGCATGCTGCTCTTTCGACGAACTGAACTGGACCTCGTCACACTTTCATAATTCTTCCTGTGTTGTAGTCGTGAAAATGGTTTATACGTCGAAGCCGTGGATCGGAAAGAGTCGGAAGAAGTACCCACTATTCCATGCATCACTTCATCGTGGCTACACGGCATAGATATGGTTTCAACAGAAGGAGCGTGTTCTGATTCGGAGTCCCTAGAAAGAGATTTCATGTATGATTCGGCTTTCTCCAGTGCGTCATTCCTAGCTTCGGCGAGATGAAAACGCGGAGCCATCTGCAGTGGGAGCAGAACGAATTATCTCTGAACGGTAGTTAGATTTGCAGGTAGCGTGGAAAAGAGATGGCTGCAAGACGAGTATATCGGTTGATCAAGATGCATGGTGAGTAGGAATGACACCGGTGAGACGTTCATCTAATATGGATGCAGAGTGGCCTCCTCGACGGCGATAGTTGGCCCAGGATACAGCGCCAAATACCTATGTCAAATCAATCTCTGTTGTGAATGGAGTACGGCTGATTGGTTGATTTGTCCTCTTCATGCGCCCATGATTACGGGGAAAAATGACAACAATCTTTCCTCTCTGAAGGTTTACAAATGGTACGAAACAGAGCTAAAGGTTTATTGCAGCGGTTTTGTTCAAATCTGCCGAGCGAAACTATACGTAATAAGACTAAGACAACGGCCTCATCTTGTTCAAGTCCCATGCGAATATCCCGTTCAGCCCTTTCAAAGTTCCAGGAGGAGGTTCAATACCACCGTATTTGTACGGGTAAGGACAATCAAACAACATTCGTTCGGTTCGAACATATAACAAGATACAAGTTTCTGATCCTCACCTTGAAAGTTCGCTAAAGGTACATTGTGTATTGTAGTTTGGAACCTCTCATCACTAGTTCCTGCACAAAGGAGAGACGCTTTCCGACGACCTGATCCAAAATGTATAGTTCAACAGAATCTCCTCCTTTCAGTACTCTCTCTATTCCTTCGATAGTGGATTTACCGGCATTTGTATTATCATCTTTTCCCTTTTTCTGTAGCGAACAGATCTTCGGTTGGCTTAGCAGAACGACATCCTCTGCATGATTCCCTGTTCTCCTCTTCTTCGATCCGATACGTGATCTCAGATCATTATGATACAAAGCATCGGCAATAGAACGAAGTCTTTCATGAGCGAGACGGAAAATCTTGGTACTAGCTTCCACAACCACACATGAACGGGCTGTCTTCATCGCTGCGATCGCAGTAGTAAGTGTTCCTCCGTAAACATCAATAACTGAACCCCTCTCAGGACAAAACGTGTTGATTATCTCGGATAACATTCCAATATGTTTCTCTTCTGTTAGAACAGGAGATTTTGTTCCTGGAGTGAGAAGTTTGTCTTTCGAAACGGGAATTCTGGACATTGCAGCGAATTTCCGTTTCGTTTCTGTTGGGACGAGGTGATATTGGCTTCGAAGGTCTGGCTTGAAACCGTCCTTACGATGTCCGGGAGCCCTGGCAACAACTGCAAACTCGCACGCGTTTTGTGGGAACATATCTCCGCGATGTGCTTGTACAGTGTTCGTGTCTTTCATGAATACGAAAGGGTATTCCGGACCGTCGAAACCGATGTTTCTCAGCTCATGCAGGAATGCTGGAAAGTTTCGGAATGATACAAAACAGAAAAACCAGCCACCTGGCTTCAAGGCTCTCCTTGCAAACTGGCATAATGCATTGATTTCCTTATCACTTATGAAATTGTTGTATGCGGTATTACGAAGGGATTCAGAATTCGGAGTTCCATACGGAGGGTCGGTAAGAACTAAATCCTGAAGAGGGTACTCATCTGTCCATATTTCCTTGTCGAAGTCCTGCCATTTCATCTGATAGCATGTAATTCCCATTTCAAGAACGTAGTCTTTTCTTTCTGGCTCATTCGTACCAGATGAACTGCGTTTAGAATGAAGGTTGAGGCGGTCTGAGTTGATACTAGGTGAAGCAGAGACATCGTTCTCTGTTATCATTCGGTCCACTGGAATAGAAGTTTTCGGTCCGGTGATAACCTTTTCGGAAGCGTCAACTTCATCTTGTACAGATTCTTGCGTTATCTGGCTCATCTTCGGTACCGAGACTATATCCTCATCACATATTTCGGAGCCTAGTTGAGGAACACTATCTTCCTTCGAGACATCTTTTTGTTTCTCTTCTTTCGCGTCCCTTGTATCTGCATTTTCGTTATCGGCTGCCGTCTTGCCAATTTCCTGACAGAAAGAATCGGGATCTGGGTCTTTTCGATGGCTTTCCCGATACTTCTTTTCCTTCATGGGAGCAATTTGAGGGCAAACTTTCCGGTACTGCTTCAAAAGAGCATCCAGAATATTATAATCATTTCCCATGTTCTCCATAACATCAGTATCGAACTTTGATGAGCGAAGTAGATTCAGCTTGATTGATTCCATGCCCTTTGGCCATACCTGTCCTTCATGAAGAACCTCGAACTTACGCGCTTCTTTCATCGCTGCGCATGTGTATTCGTATTGCTGGAGGGTATCTTTGTATGATACTGGTTTGAATTTATTCAATCTGGAGATTCCCCGAAGCCTGTAAAGAGTATGAACTTGAACTTCTTCAGCATCAGTACCCGAAGCGTTCATGAACTTGGTTGCAGATTTCAAAGATGTTATATTCACAAATTTGCGATACACGCGACAGTCAACGCTTGTCACTGGGGTATTAGTACCCTTTCTCCGAGTTTTCACTGCCATACTGTTGCTAGAAGGAGGTTCTGCCAAGTCTGGATGCTCCGAATTCATAATTGTTCCAATCTCTTCGATCACTCGCGCAGGAAGGCGCAATGCCGTCGCAGCAGTCTGTCTGACGGTGTTATCCTTGAGGTGGGAGCTGTGGTACAATTTATTCGGTCGACGCGCGCGCGCTCTTAACGACTGCGTCTGGCTGAGTCCGCATGCATCCGCGAATTAGTTAGTTAGTAAGCGAGCGTACGCGTAGCGATCCGATTACGTGTCACGGCGCGCCTGAGCGAGCGCGTGCGCGCGAACGAACCTGCGAGCTTGGCGCCACGTGTAGCGCCTTTTGCGAATTTCCCTTTATTTCCTTTTTTTTGGGTTTTTTATGACGAAAGTCTTTTTCCCAAATATTTCCCTTTTTGCGTGCGAGCGAGCGCCCGCCGGCCGGCCGCGCAAGGACAACCTGTCCTTAGTAGTTAGCTATTAATGGTCGTTCCGCCTCGCACCTTACCAATAAACAGCCAGCATCTTCGCAGCTACGAGTTAAGCGTTTAGCGAATCGCGAGGACCGATTGCGTTGAAACGTTGCGTGCGGGTTGCTCACGATCGCCGACGTTCGCGTGCGCGCTGCGCATAAATCGATCGTCGAACCGCGTCGCACCGCGATAGCGCGCGTTGCGTCGCACGCCACTAGGCCAGGGATTTACGACCCCTGTGTGGATCGCGTTGTGCTCGAGTTTACTCGGTGATCTCACCCTGAGATCACGGCTTGCGCCGGCCCGCGAATCCCGTGTTGCGATCGTTCCCTACGCGTTCCGCCGTTGTACCACCCGTTCGCCAGCGCGACCGAGCGACGCGCGAACGCAAGTTCAACCAGCGCGTTACGGTTCACCTCGCCCTGACACGGCTGCAATTCTAGAACTCCCTTAGCGATCGCCACCCCGGCTGGTCCTACAACTGGTCTCTCGACCTAGAATTGCGCGAACCGACGTGCGAACTCAGCGAAGCACAGAAACTCCGCTTGGGGAAAACACGGGACGCCAAACCTATCGCTTACTCTAATTCTTCTTTTATCCGTTCGTCGTGCGCGACAGCGAGGGCGATTGACGCGTGCGCGCGTATCGCTATCCCGGAAGCGGTGCTATAGCCTCTCTGGTTTGTATAACTACCCTACCTCTACTACGACGATTCGCCGCGCGGAACGACGCGATCGAAGACGCAGCGCGTGCGCGCGCTAGTTCGCAACCCTAACGCGGGTTCGGCGGTGCCGAAAATATTGGGTTCGCGAGCGATCGAGACCCGTCTTCACGCGTTCCGAGCGAGGAAGAAGCCCTCCTGCGAGCGAACTCGTCCCCCTCACCCTTACTACGCGCGCCCGATACGCAGACAATTTTCGGGAAGCGCTTCCCTTTTTACTTGCCAATTTTTCGACGCGCCGACGCGAGATTTTGACGCGCGCCGAATTCCCCTTTCTCCTTCCCCATCATCCCTTTTCCCTTTTCCCTAGGCGACGATCGAACGCAACCGCGCCGATGGACCCATCCGCGCCCGAGCGATCGAACGCGCCGACCGAACCGCCGCCAGTCGCGTCGCAAACGCACGCAGTCGACGCGCTGGTCGCTTCACATATCCCTGACCCTACCGCTTCTCCGTGGCCGCCGTTACCGACGCAAGCGCTCGCGAGCATCGACGACGACGCGCAAACGTCCGACGATGGCGCCGCAACGAAGCGCGAAGCCGAGTTCCGCGTTTCCGACGTGCACGCTACGCCGTCCGCAACGCTTCCGAGCTTGGTTCGACAAGTAGTGGACGACCCTACGTTCCAATGCATGCTCCAGGCTGAAGTACGAGCTGCAGTGGACCGCGCCATCAAAGGCCAATCACGTGGACTAACGGCTCAGATGAGGGCGCAAGTCCACAACCTAATCGTCACTACGATGGACTCCCGCGAGGAGCACAATATTGAACGCGCGAACGTCGCTGCGCGCGAAAACCGAACGCGAACCGCAGAGCGCGCGACCCCTACGAACTACGCGCGCAGCGCGGACCCCGAAGGATGGCTGGAACTGGCGCGCCAGGACCTGTCATTCGACGACCACCCGCGTTCGGATAGCGACGATGGACCCGCACATCCCGGGCTGGTAGAGATCCAGCCGTTGAACGAGCTGTTCACGCGCGCGCTTTCGTATCGCACGTACCGCTTGCGTAATACGGACCGCGCGTTTAACCGAGCAATTGCGAGCGAATTGGCTAACACCGCGAAAATGGTGCGCCATTCGATGCAAGGAGAGAATTTCACGGGCGCTGACGGAATCGCCGTGCTATCGTTCCTGAAGTATTTCAAGAGCGCATGCGACGACACCGGCGTATCCGAAGGCGCAGCGTTGCCGATTCTCAAGTATTTCCTGGCCGACGAGGCGCGCGACACGTTCCAAACGTACGTGGGACGAACGTTCCGAGGCTCGCGCGCGGGCGTCGATTCGATTACGTGCTACGCGGAAGCCGTTCAGTGGCTCCTGCTGACCTATGCGCGCGAAGGCGACGTCGCGCAAGCGTATCGTGATGTGGCGCAACAAACGCAAGACCCGAAGGAAACCGAAACGCAATTCGCTACGAGACTACGACGCCGCGCGCTGCGCTGCGGCGATGCGTTTAGCGAGCGAACGCTTGTTTCTATTTTCGTCGATGGTCTACGACCCTATGCGCAACACCTCGTACGGGACGCGCTGTCTCGCGACCCGCGTCGATACACCTTTCGAGAGCTAGTCTCTATGGCGCAGAGCCACGGGGACACGCACCGAGCGATGACGCCGACGACGAGCGCGCGACCGCTATTACGGCGAACGCCTGCGCTCTACGTGGAAGAGGAGGAGACACCAACGATGCAAGCGCTGACCGTGGGGCATACCCCGCCATCAGGCTTCTCATCGCCAAACGTCTCAACCTCCGCCGCGACGCCGCACGCTCCGCGCGAACGGAAGTTCTCGACCCCGAGCCCCATGCGAAGTCCAACCTCGCTGGGCACCCCTTCGTCGAATTATCGCACGCCACGCTCTCGCGACGCATCGCCCGCCGACCGCTCGCGACGCTTTGCGCATAACGACGACCGAGAACGCGAACGCGCGGGACCGTACACGGCGCACATACCGCGCGCAACTTACCCACCGCCTATCGTGAGACAGACGGCACCGGCCGACACGTCTCGCACAGCGGCGTTCCGCTGTCTGATATGCCGGAAGTTTGGGCACCCCATGGTAAGCTGCCCGCTGCTCTCATCCGAGCAACAGGCCGCGATTCGCGAGATGCATAGCCACGCGCGCCTAACGCCCGAAGAACTGAACCTGCAGCGTAACGTTCAGGTTTTCGAAGTTTCCGCGGACGATGACGCACGCGAGCGCGAAAGCGAACGCACGCGCGAAGACGACGCGCACGACGGCGAGCAGCTCACGCCCCACTCGGTTCGCTTCGCAGAAGACCCGGGAAACGCCTACGAGGAGTCGTAGCGGGTGGGCCGACTCCTCTCCATCCAACGGATACGCGACGCGCGATGACGCAACCGCCGCGCGAAAAACCGCCTCCGTTACCACCCGAAACAGTGGTCCTGTTTCAGACCCCTACCGCGAACTACAAACTCGAGATACGCGTCGGATATAATCTACGCACGGCCACCGCGGTGACCGCTGTGCTTGATACCGGCGCGGGCCCGAGCCTCATTCGCGAGAACGTATTAGGCGCTGATTGGAAGCGCCACGCTACGCCGCCGACGCTGCGCTGCGCGATTATCGACGCGAATGGACGACGCCTCGCGCCGAACGCGTCATTGCGACTTAGCGTTCTTCTAGGTGCCCGCGCGCACCTTCAAACTTTCCTGGTGATGCCGCGCTTATCCGTCCCTTGCATTCTGGGAGCAGACTTCATCGACCGCGTGGTTCGGATGATCTATACTGGGCCGCAGCGCGCGTTGCGAACCCGCTATGGGGACCACGTTCCGATGCTCCCACGCACGCCGACGAAACCGCGCCGCGCACCGACCCCCAAGACTACCCGACCGACAGAATTCGCACCAATCCGCGTTGCGCGCCGCACGTCGATTCCGCCGCACGCGACGCAAGCTATCGAAGTCACCACGGGCGCTGACGGACGCTGCATCATGATACCCGCGACCGACCTCTACGGGCAGAAGTTGCTTCGTCTAGCCAACGGTGAAACGCAGGTTAAAAGGAACGTGCCCTTCAGTGTGCAGTGCACAACGCCGGCACCCGCCTACAGGTATTGCCCAAAGGCATGAAGGTGGGCGCCGCAGTGCCCAACCCCGTAGGTTGCCTACAAGTTGCACAAGAGGCGCCGACTCCGCAAGACCGACCGCCCGACGATGCGACGCCATGCAACGCGACGAACCCGCCGGACCTGCGCGAAGCCGACGGAATTGCGAACGCGACGCCGCATTGGGAAGACCTCTTACGCGCGACGCTACGCGATGAGCGAGTAGACGACGACCTACACGCGCGAATTATCGAGATGCTGCGAAAGCACGAGCGCATGTGGAATGGCACGCTCGGAGCCATCCACGCGACAGAGCACCGCATCGAACTGGTTCCGGGGCGACCCCCGTCAACCAACCGCCGTACCGCGCCGGACACGCGTCGCGCGAAATTATCCGTACGCAAGTGGATAAGATGCTCCGCGCTGGAGTGATCGAACCTGCTACATCGGAATGGGCGAGCCCGGTCGTAGTCGTGCCTAAGAAGGACGGGACTTCCCGCTTCTGCATCGACTATCGCCGCTTAAACGCCGCTACCGTGAAGGACGCGTATCCGATTCCGCGCATGGACGATTGCGTCGACTCGCTCGGTAACGCGACGGTTTTCACTACGCTGGACTGCAACTCGGGATACTGGCAAATCCCGGTAGCGCACGCCGACCGCGATAAGACTACGTTTACGTCGCATGTTGGTACGTATCGCTTCCGCCGTATGCCCTTCGGACTATCGAACGCGCCCGCGACGTTTCAGCGCGCGCTCGATATCTTGCTCGCGAACGTGAAATGGCAGCACTGCCTAGTCTACCTGGATGACGTAATCATCTTCTCCGCCGACGTAAACGCGCACGTGCATCACGTCGACGAGATACTGGGAATCCTCGGACGCGCTGGCGTTTCGCTTAAATTCGCGAAGACTGAGTTCTTCAAGCGCTCGGTAGACTACCTGGGACATACTATTTCGCCGGGGAAGCTATCCGTACCGACGACGAAATGCGACGCGCTGCGCGATGCGACGTATCCGACGACGAAAACGCAACTGCGCAGCTTCCTGGGGACGTGCAACGTATACCGCCGATTCGTTGAAAAATTCGCGTTCGTAGCAGCGCCGCTTACGCAGCTGCTGAAGAAGGACCAAGGAGATAACCTACCCGCGCCGACGCCCGAGCAAACGCGCGCGTTCGAGTCATTGCGACAAGCGATGCTATCTCCACCTATCCTTCGTCTACCGCGCGAAGGGCACCCGTATGTGCTCGACACCGACGCGTCGCAAGGACAAATCGGGTGCGCGTTACTACAGTTGGACGCCGACGACGACGTACTACATCCAGTCGGATACTGGTCGCGCACGCTTAACGACGCGGAGCGTAATTACTCGACGACGGAACGCGAATGCCTCGCAGTGGTATGGGCTGTGTTACTATTACGCGCATATCTAGAAGGACGGAAGTTCACGGTTCGCACGGACCATAATTCGCTGCGCTGGATTCTAAATATGACCTCCGCGGAAGGACGACTCGCGCGCTGGCGATTGCGACTCGCCGAGTTCGAGTTCGACGTCGAATATAAAAAGGGTAAACGCCATGTTATCGCCGACGCGCTCTCGCGAATGGCCACGCGAAGCGGCGACGAGACGGAAATACCGGACGAGATACCCTGCTTCGGCGCCGCGAACATCGTCGAACCGCACGCGGACGCTTACGTTCGAGCCGACGCCGCGCTACTATGCGACTACGCCGAATATTATCCTAGCCTGGATTGTCTGCTGACATCTCGAGCATGTATCGAACCACCCGTATCCGCTGACGAGTGGATACGCGAGCAGGCTACGGACGAGTTCTGCCAGAACGCAAAACGCGACGTCGAAACCGCGCCGCGATCGCGTTTTCACCTATCCCCCGATGGGATTCTCATGAGGACCGCTCCGCTCGACAACGCCACGCAGATAGTCGTTCCCGAAGCGATTAAGGGGCGTATTCTGCGAGCTAACCACTACGCGGTAACTGCAGGACACCCGGGCGCGCGACGCATGTACGACGCAATTCGACGTGCATACTACTGGCCGATGATGAGCGTAGACGTCTACACTACAGTGAGACAGTGCGACGCGTGCGCACGTAATCGCGTTACGCAATATCGCCACACGAACGCCCTGAAGCTCTTTCCAGCAACGCGCCCGCTCGAAGACGTCGCCATCGATATTCTGGGTCCGCTACCCGAGACTCCGCGCCAACGCCGCTTCGTACTCGTAATCGCCGATCGCTATAGCAAGCTTTGCCGACTCATCGCGCTTGGGGCGTATCTGCGCTCGCCGTCGCGAAGGCCTTTTGCAGAGACTGGGTCTTTGTATACGGACCGCCGCGCACGCTGCTTTCTGACAACGGACCGCAGTTTCGCTCGAAGTTATTTCAGGAAACGTGCGCGCTTATGGGAACGCGAAACATATTCACGACGACGTATCATCCGCAATCGAACGGACAAGTCGAGCGAATGAATCGTACCATCGTCGCGACGCTGCGCCATTACGTCGACGAAGAGCGAAAGGACTGGGATGAGCATTTGGATGCGCTAGCGTACGCCTACAATCGCGCGATACACCGCTCGACGAATACGTCGCCGTTCGAGCTTACGCTCACGCGCTACCCTGTGTCGCTGGGTACGGAACAAGTGGACACGATTCGCAGTACGCCATTCCTTCGTATGGAATTCCTAGCGCGGCTATCAGACGCCTACGCGCGCGCGGCGAGCGCGTTGAAGAAGGCGCAAGCGCGATATAAACGGGACTTCGACCGCAGTGTACGCGCGGTGAATAAGGATATTAAGGTGGGTGACCAAGTGTACTTGGATACCCGCGCGGGAGCGACGACGCAAGCGCAGCGAAGTGAAGAGACGCGCGCATCGAAACTGGATTACCCCGTCTCTGGCCCTTTCCCGTAATAGGTTGTCATGGCCATACTTACGAAATCGTAATAGACGGCGTACCCGAACTCGTTAGCTCCGATCGTATCCGCTTCGCGCCGCGTGATGCGACAAGCGCGCCTGATTCGCCCGGCGGCGAGGAAGATACCAACGACGCGGAGAACGCCGACGACGCGACACGGCGGGACGAACGCGACCTCGATGATACGCGCAAGGTCAACCCGGAGTCAGAGTACGGGGCGCGCGAATTTATGATTGATAAACTAACGGCCGAAGGCATCGATGACGCTGGCGCGTCCGTCTTCCGCGTAAGGTGGAAAGGATATTCGCCGCGCGACGATACGTGGGAGCCCGAGAGCTCGCTGCCCGCGCCGTTGGTCGCACGTTTCCGAAAAGACCTGAACCGACGCACGCCTAAGGCCCCCGCGCACGATACCGCGAGCCAGCCTGCAACGCCGCGCAACCGCCGAAAGAACCCGCCGAAGGTACCCGCCCGCAGGGAGAAGCGCGATGACACGCAGCGAACCGCACCGCCAGCCGCGCGAGCGCGCGACTCAGGAACCGTAGGATGCAATCCCGCACGCCACGCAATTGACGCCCGACAGGGCTTGACCAGAGACGCGTTCCGACAAATCACCGCCAGCCGCGGACTCCGTAAGAGCTGCTGCCGACAGGTGAACCACGGCAAAAGTGATGACGCGATCAAGCGCACTCCTGCGCGCACGCGGGGCCACACATCACGAACTAAAAACGTGGCGACGCACCGGAAGAACAAGCGAGACGCCAAGCGGATGCCGCTGCGCCCCGCATAACTGGCCATCGCCGCTGCATACTCTATACCCCCGCGGTGCAGGGCGAATCGATGTCGCTCATGGCGCGACGTTTATTGGAATGACACGCGCGCATCTGTACAATGGGTCGCCCTAGGTTTAACTTAGGCACTGAGCGCCAGCGCCACGCGTCACGGGATACGCGAACTACCGCGCTCGATTTGACGGCCGTCTACATTTGTATTTGCACACGCGTCTGAGTCGCCCCACGAGCGCTCGCAACGCCTGCCGCGTAAGTGTTTTTGGTGCGCCTTCATGGCATCCTACCCCCGCTCACGTTTGGGCCGCCACTTATTGCGCCACGCAAGAATCGCCGCTATCGCGCCACGCAAGCTTTCGTTTTCGTTTCGCCACGCAATACTCGACGTTCGCGCCCGGTTATTTTTCGCCGCATTCGCGCCCCGCGCCGCCACGTCGTCGCCCACGCAATATCGTCGCGCGCGCTAATCAATGCAAGTCTCCCGAAGTTCGAGAAGGGTCTGGCCTAGCGCAATGAAGCGCTGCCTATCTGGCTCCCGACTACCTCAGGGACCGCGGAGTGCGTTGGAACCAGCGACATATTTTCGCGCGAAAAAAGGGGAGCGACGCTGGCATCGCGAAGGCGGGCTGGCCCGGCTAGCTAGCAATTCGGCCGTCCCACGGAAACTGCCCCTCAGAAAGGCACCATGGAATGGGACACCTGTATCGCGCCGCCGCCAAGCTGAGCCCTCGCGCCGTGACGGGGTACCTCGCTGTCGACACCTGATTGGTCGATCACACGCCCGGCTTGGCAGCGGAACGTATGGACTTGGTGGAAGGACGCCAGCCCCTGGAAGGACGCGGGTCTCTACTGGGAATGAAATGGTACCTACGCGCATGCCTCCCCCTCTAGCGAAAGGACGAAGACGAAAGACGGAGGCATGCTACTAAAAACGTAGCCCCCGCATAAACCCCCAAAATAGCACCCCGCCAACCCACGCTAGTCACAAGAAGCGCACGACGAATCCGCCCGGCGAAGCGACGAGCGCTGTGATACGAAGCGAATAGGCGACGAAATTAGCGAGCGACGAAGGGAATCACGCACGGCGAGCTGACGGCGCGAGCGAACGGCGACGAACCTCCCCTCACAGCTTACCGCACTCCCTCCTTTGTCCCGCGCCCCTCTCATCGGACGAAAGATGCACGCTGCGATTCCTCCCTTTCGCCAAACTTCCTTGTCAAAACGCACGAGCGCTGCGCTGCCGCCGCAAGAGACCGCCCGCCGTCTCATGCGCCCGCGACTCCGCACGCGTATAATAGGCGCGTCGTACATGTGTCCCCCGAACGGCGACGCAGACATCTGGCAAGTACGGTTTCAAGCCGCGGCCGCCCGCGCGCCCTTTACTGTGACGTGGTTACGCACCAGCCGTACGCAACGATGTTCGGCCGCGCCGCCGCGCGAAGGATTCGCGACTCGAGGAAAGCGACAAAGGTGATGGAGCGAAAGGCGAACACAAAGCAAGACAAGTTTATTCTAAGAAGAAGGTGCAGCGAAGCAGCCGACGAAACGGAACGAGAACTAAGACGGTGGTGCGCGCGTGTCGCCGTCCCGACGCGTGCGACGGCTCGACGAACTACCCGCAGTACCGCGCGAACGAGCACGGCTTGAAGCCGTATCTGCCTGGTGACCGCGTCGCCGCTCGGGATTCAACACCCGAACGACGCGCCCATCATGTACGCCAATTCGAAGTGGAGGGATGCTTGCCCGACCCGCCGATGCTGCAGCCGCACGCGAACGCGTCGTAGGGCGAGCGCCGCCGCGCCCCACGCCAACGCCCTCGGAGGCGCCACGCACCGACGCTTCCGCGCGCAGCCCACTCACAGACTGCGTTTCACGGCCGATTCTTGTTCGTCAACCGACCCCGCGGGGACCGCTGCAGGTAACTCACGACGTTATTCAACGCCGTACCCAAACGGTGCGCGCGCTCGATAGTATCCTGGACTTGTCGCACGGTTCCCGCTCGCGCGCTTGATATTCCTCGCGCACCGCGGTAAGGCGACTAGCCGCTCGCTCCCTTTCGGCCCCAAGGTTAGTTTTTCGACTTCGACAAGCGCCCGTTCCGCCGTTTCGCGCGCCCCACCGAAGCCGCGTCGCAGCGAGTTTGAAGTTCCGTCACCTTAGCGCGAAGTTCTTCTTCGCTTCTCCTGTGCGCGCCCCCCCGACCCATCATCGTATTGATGTCCGTCTGCATGCGTTCGATACGCACCGCATCTTCGTCGACTTTGCGTTTTAACGCCACCTCGCGGACCTCGGTCTTTGTAAGCGCCTCCCTCGCCCCTTGCAAAAGTGCGACAGAGCCTCGTCTCGCGTCTTGTGCGCGGCGTCGCGCGCTCGATTCGCTTCGTCAAGGCGGACTAAGGCGTCGTCGCGAGCTTGCGCAATGGACGTCACGCGCGACAACGCTTCTTCGCCGGCTCGTTCGGCCTCAGCCAGTCGAGTTCGCAGTTCAGCCGCGTCCGGTGCAATCGATGCCACGCCTTCAGCGACCGCGGCCGCACTTGCTATCGCGTCGTCAACCACGGCCGAAACTACGTTGGCTGAAGCACCCGCCGCGGCTCCACTAGCGCTCGCTTCGCCCGACGCACCGCAGTACTTTGACCCTGAGTGGCCTTCTTCAGTTCCTGCAGTTCGTTGTATACCTTGACGTACTCCGCCCGCAGCGCTGCGTCAAGCTGAGTAACGTCGATCGGAGCTCGAGGTGCCTCCGAAAATAGCGAATACCGACCGTCTCGAAAGCGACGACGCTCTACGGCAAGCAACGCCGCCATGCCGAGGTATTGCGCGTACTCTCGCGAGTTGGTCGCACGCATCACGTGTAGCTCGTTGGTTGATAACGCGGACAATACGGCATCCGGTCACGACGTCATGGGCTTCTAGATGCGCGAACGCGCTGCGCGACGGGTTTCGCGGCGATTTTAACAGAAGATGCGGAATCTCTGTGTGGCGATGGACACCGAGCGAACCGTGCGCCCAGTCCACACTGCGGCGTTCCGCGTTCCACGGCAACCATTGGCCGCCTTCGTTGAAATCGATACCCGGCGCGACGTCGAAGACGGGCGTTTCGTCCCATGCGCAAGCGCGATGTTCCGATAGAAGACTTTCCAAGTGTGCCGTAGAATACGAACCGCGCGAACCGCCGCGCACGACCGCCGACGCGCTCGATCCCAGCGATAAGTTTATCGCTTAAACGCACTATGCGGCGCTCGACGTAGCGATATGGAGCCACGCGCAGGCTATCATCACGACCCATTCGCTTAAAGCAACGGCCCAGAAGTACGAGCGCGTTTCGACGGGGACATTAAGACCAAGGAGGACAGAAGGCGCGTAATGGAAGACGCAAGGCAAAGGGACCGACAGGATTCGGGTGCTTCAGGCCAGTCGCGCGCGTCGTAACGAGGGAAGAAAGCGCCGATGCGATCTTCAGGGAATTCACGGAACTCACGTCGCGGTGCGTGACGAAGTATCCGGACGTGCGACGCAAGCGTAATTCGCGGCGCGCCTCGGGGCGCATACTCGCGTCGAGAAACCAAGGTTCGCTCGTTGCCCCCTCGTGTTCCACGTCGTTCCACGGAACGCCCCCGTCTAATAAGAAGCCAGCGCTTGGCGCTGCCGCCACGGATCGAGATGCGCGAATTCGTCGCGACGCATTGTACGGAGCCTCGCCAAGTGGCGTACGAGCCGTTCGTCAGCAGCGTCTTCGAGGAAATAGGCGTCGCATGGCAGGTTCGCGGGTACGGCCAAATCGCACAACGCCGATTCACGTCGCGCGTCCCATACCGTTTGCGCGTTGCGATGACCGGGCAGGACAGCGTAGCGATTAACGTCGGCGATGCGGTCCCATTGAAAGCGGCGCGGATAATACTGTAGCCGACTTAGCTCCGACCACGTTGGTAGCGTACGCGGCAGAAAGCGAAACGCGGACGGATCTTCGTAACGAGCGCGCGGAGTCGGGATGGGAGCGTTTTGCGCGGCCGACGGAAGGGATACGGAGGAAGGAGCGGGTATGGAGCGGAGAGGAACGCCGATAGAAGAATGACCGCCAGTCACCGACGCCGGCGTACCCGTGACGTCCACGGTCTCGACGACGTTTGGTGACGCATCGACGCTGTTCGCATCGGACCGCTCGCGACCACCGGAACAGGCGCATTGATGGACGATGCCTGGGCTAAGGGAAGATAGAACGGGCTCTCAGGACTCGCCGGCAAAGGAGTTGCGAAGCGCGGAGCGGCGTCGGCGTGCGAGTGGGCGTCGTCATTTCGTCGCCAGGAGCGACGCCGGCACGGAGCCACCAGGAAGAGATTCGTCGTCGTGCGCCATCGCGACGGAAGAGCGGGCGACGTTGGCAAAACGGAGAACGTGAGTAGAAAGAGAGAACGAAAGAGGAAGGAAAGTGACAGAGAGAGAGAAGAACGAGGAAAGAGAAAAACAGACGCGAGAAGAAGCAGCGGAAGGTATGCGTGAGAGGATGACGCGCGAGGACGCGCTGTGGAGTTAGTCGGGGGAGTGTGGTACAATTTATTCGGTCGACGCGCGCGCGCTCTTAACGACTGCGTCTGGCTGAGTCCGCATGCATCCGCGAATTAGTTAGTTAGTAAGCGAGCGTACGCGTAGCGATCCGATTACGTGTCACGGCGCGCCTGAGCGAGCGCGTGCGCGCGAACGAACCTGCGAGCTTGGCGCCACGTGTAGCGCCTTTTGCGAATTTCCCTTTATTTCCCTTTTTGGGTTTTTTATGACGAAAGTCTTTTTCCCAAATATTTCCCTTTTTGCGTGCGAGCGAGCGGCCGCCGGCCGGCCGCGCAAGGACAACCTGTCCTTAGTAGTTAGCTTTAATGGTCGTTCCGCTTCGCACCTTACCAATAAACAGCCAGCATCTTCGCAGCTACGAGTTAAGCGTTTAGCGAATCGCGAGGACCGATTGCGTTGAAACGTTGCGTGCGGGTTGCTCACGATCGCCGACGTTCGCGTGCGCGCTGCGCATAAACCGATCGTCGACCGCGTCGCACCGCGATAGCGCGCGTTGCGTCGCACGCCACTAGGCCAGGGATTTACGACCCCTGTGTGGATCGCGTTGTGCTCGAGTTTACTCGGTGATCTCCCCCTGAGATCACGGCTTGCGCCGGCCCGCGAATCCCGTGTTGCGATCGTTCCCTACGCGTTCCGCCGTTGTACCACCCGTTCGCCAGCGCGACCGAGCGACGCGCGAACGCAAGTTCAACCAGCGCGTTACGGTTCACCTCGCCCTGACACGGCTGCAATTCTAGAACTCCCTTAGCGATCGCCACCC
>JALQPE010002785.1:0-29196 GCA_030407315.1 Asparagopsis taxiformis
AACGCGAACGCGAGTTGAAGCGATATCTGTGGTACAATTTATTCGGTCGACGCGCGCGCGCTCTTAACGACTGCGTCGGCTGAGTCCGCATGCATCCGCGAATTAGTTAGTTAGTAAGCGAGCGTACGCGTAGCGATCCGATTACGTGTCACGGCGCGCCTGAGCGAGCGCGTGCGCGCGCGAACGAACCTGCGAGCTTGGCGCCACGTGTAGCGCCTTTTGCGAATTTCCCTTTATTTCCCCTTTTGGGTTTTTTATGACGAAAGTCTTTTTTCCCAAATATTTCCCTTTTTGCGTGCGAGCGAGCGGCCGCCGGCCGGCCGCGCAAGGACAACCTGTCCTGAGTAGTTAGCTATAATGGTCGTTCAGCTTCGCACCTTACCAATAAACAGCCAGCATCTTCGCAGCTACGAGTTAAGCGTTTAGCGAATCGCGAGGACCGATTGCGTTGAAACGTTGCGTGCGGGTTGCTCACGATCGCCGACGTTCGCGTGCGCGCTGCGCATAACCGATCGTCGAACCGCGTCGCACCGCGATAGCGCGCGTTGCGTCGCACGCCACTAGGCCAGGGATTTACGACCCCTGTGTGGATCGCGTTGTGCTCGAGTTTACTCGGTGATCTCCCCTGAGATCACGGCTTGCGCCGGCCCGCGAATCCCGTGTTGCGATCGTTCCCTACGCGTTCCGCCGTTGTACCACCCGTTCGCCAGCGCGACCGAGCGACGCGCGAACGCAAGTTCAACCAGCGCGTTACGGTTCACCTCGCCCTGACACGGCTGCAATTCTAGAACTCCCTTAGCGATCGCCACCCCGGCTGGTCCTACAACTGGTCTCTCGACCTAGAATTGCGCGAACCGACGTGCGAACTCAGCGAAGCACAGAAACTCCGCTTGGGGAAAACACGGGACGCCAAACCTATCGCTTACTCTAATTCTTCTTTTATCCGTTCGTCGTGCGCGACAGCGAGGGCGATTGACGCGTGCGCGCGTATCGCTATCCCGGAAGCGGTGCTATAGCCTCTCTGGTTTGTATAACTACCCTACCTCTACTACGACGATTCGCCGCGCGGAACGACGCGATCGAAGACGCAGCGCGTGCGCGCGCTAGTTCGCAACCCTAACGCGGGTTCGGCGGTGCCGAAAATATTGGGTTCGCGAGCGATCGAGACCCGTCTTCACGCGTTCCGAGCGAGGAAGAAGCCCTCCTGCGAGCGAACTCGTCCCCTCCCCTCACTACCTCACTACGCGCGCCCGATACGCAGACAATTTTCGGGAAGCGCTTCCCTTTTTACTTGCCATTTTTCGACGCGCCGACGCGAGATTTTGACGCGCGCCGAATTCCCCTTTCTCCTTCCCCATCATCCCTTTTTCCCTTTTCCCTAGGCGACGATCGAACGCAACCGCGCCGATGGACCCATCCGCGCCCGAGCGATCGAACGCGCCGACCGAACCGCGCCAGTCGCGTCGCAAACGCACGCAGTCGACGCGCTGGTCGCTTCACATATCCCTGACCCTACCGCTTCTCCGTGGCCGCCGTTACCGACGCAAGCGCTCGCGAGCATCGACGACGACGCGCAAACGTCCGACGATGGCGCCGCAACGAAGCGCGAAGCCGAGTTCCGCGTTTCCGACGTGCACGCTACGCCGTCCGCAACGCTTCCGAGCTTGGTTCGACAAGTAGTGGACGACCCTACGTTCCAATGCATGCTCCAGGCTGAAGTACGAGCTGCGGTGGACCGCGCTATCAAAGGCCAATCACGTGGACTAACGGCTCAGATGAGGGCGCAAGTCCACAACCTAATCGTCACTACGATGGACTCCCGCGAGGAGCAAAATATTGAACGCGCGAACGTCGCTGCGCGCGAAAACCGAACGCGAACCGCAGCGCGCGCGACCCCTACGAACTACGCGCGCAGCGCGGACCCCGAAGATGGCTGGAACTGGCGCGCCAGGACCTGTCATTCGACGACCACCCGCGTTCGGATAGCGACGATGGACCCGCGCATCCCGGCTGGTAGAGATCCAGCCGTTGAACGAGCTGTTCACGCGCGCGCGCTTTCGTATCGCACGTACCGCTTGCGTAATACGGACCGCGCGTTTAACCGAACAATTGCGAGCGAATTGGCTAACACCGCGAAAATGGTGCGCCATTCGATGCAAGGAGAGAATTTCACGGGCGCTGACGGAATCGCCGTGCTATCGTTCCTGAAGTATTTCAAGAGCGCATGCGACGACACCGGCGTATCCGAAGGCGCAGCGCTGCCGATTCTCAAGTATTCCCTGGCCGACGAGGCGCGCGACACGTTCCAAACGTACGTGGGACGAACGTTCCGAGGAGCGCGCGCGGGCGTCGATTCGATTACGTGCTACGCGGAAGCCGTTCAGTGGCTCCTGCTAACCTATGCGCGCGAAGGCGACGTCGCGCAAGCGTATCGCGACGTGGCGCAACAAACGCAAGACCCGAAGGAAACCGAAACGCAATTCGCTACGAGACTACGACGCCGCGCGCTGCGCTGCGGCGATGCGTTTAGCGAGCGAACGCTTGTTTCTATTTTCGTCGATGGTCTACGACCCTATGCGCAACACCTCGTACGGGACGCGCTGTCTCGCGACCCGCGTCGATACACCTTTCGAGAGCTAGTCTCTATGGCGCAGAGCCACGGGGACACGCACCGAGCGATGACGCCGACGACGAGCGCGCGACCGCTATTACGGCGAACTCCTGCGCTCTACGTGGAAGAGGACGAGACACCAACGTTGCAAGCGCTGACCGTGGGGCACACCCCGCCATCAGGCTTCTCATCGCCAAACGTCTCAACCTCCGCCGCGACGCCGCACGCTCCGCGCGACGGAAGTTCTCGACCCCGAGCCCCATGCGAAGTCCAACCTCGCTTGGCACCCCTTCGTCGAATTATCGCACGCCACGCTCTCGCGACGCATCGCCCGCCGACCGCTCGCGACGCTTTGCGCATAACGACGACCGAGAACGCGAACGCGCGGGACCGTACACGGCGCACATACCGCGCGCAACTTACCCACCGCCTATCGTGAGACAGACGGCACCGGCCGACACGTCTCGCACAGCGGCGTTCCGCTGTCTGATATGCCGGAAGTTTGGGCACCCCATGGTAAGCTGCCCGCTGCTCTCATCCGAGCAACAGGCCGCGATTCGCGAGATGCATAGCCACGCGCGCCTAACGCCCGAAGAACTGAACCTGCAGCGTAACGTTCAGGTTTTCGAAGTTTCCGCGGACGATGACGCACGCGAGCGCGAAAGCGAACGCACGCGCGAAGATGACGCGCACGACGCGAGCAGCTCACGCCCCACTCGGTTCGCTTCGCAGAAGACCCGGGAAACGCCTACGAGGAGTCGTAGCGGGTGGGCCGACTCCTCCTCACTCAACGGACACGCGACGCGCGATGACGCAACCGCCGCGCGAAAGACCGCCTCCGTTACCACCCGAAACAGTGGTCCTGTTTCAGACCCCTACCGCGAACTACAAACTCGAGATTCGCGTCGGATATAATCTACGCACGGCCCCCGGTGACCGCTGTGCTTGATACCGGCGCGGGCCCGAGCCTCATTCGCGAGAACGTATTAGGCGCTGATTGGAAGCGCCACGCTACGCCGCCGACGCTGCGCTGCGCGATTATCGACGCGAATGGACGACGCCTCGCGCCGAACGCGTCGTTGCGACTTAGCGTTCTTCTAGGTGCCCGCGCGCACCTTCAAACTTTCCTGGTGATGCCGCGCTTATCCGTCCCTTGCATTCTGGGAGCAGACTTCATCGACCGTGTGGTTCGGATGATCTATACTGGGCCGCAGCGCGCGTTGCGAACCCGCTATGGAGACCACGTTCCAATGCTCCCACGAACGCCGACGAAACCGCGCCGCGCACCGACCCCCAAGACTACCCGACCGACAGAATTCGCACCAATCCGCGTTGCGCGCCGCGCACGTCGATTCCGCCGCACGCGACGCAGCTATCGAAGTCACCACGGGCGCTGACGGACGCTGCATCACGATACCTGCGACTGACCTCTACGGGCAGAAGTTGCTTCGTCTAGCCAACGGTGAAACGCTGGTTAAAAGGAACGTGCCCTTCAGCGTGCACGTGCACAACGCCGGCACCCGCCTCAGGTATTGCCCAAAGGCATGAAGCTGGGCGCCGCGGTGCCCAATCCCGTAGGTTGCCTACAAGTTGCGCAAGAGGCCCGACTCCACAAGACCGACCGCCCGACGATGCGACGCCATGCAACGCGACAAACCCGCCGGACCTGCGCGAACCGACGGATTGCGAACGCGACGCCGCACTGGGAAGACCTCTTACGCGCGACGCTACGCGACGAGCGAGTGGACCGACCTACACGCGCGAATTATCGAATGCTGCGAAAGCACGAGCGCATGTGGAATGGCACGCTCGGAGCCATCCACGCGACAGAACACCGCATCGAACTGGTGCCGGGGGCGACCCCCGTCAACCAACCACCGTACCGCGCCGGACACGCGTCGCGCGAAATTATCCGTACGCAAGTGGATAAGATGCTCCGCGCTGGAGTGATCGAACCTGCTACATCGGAATGGGCGAGCCCGGTCGTAGTCGTACCCAAGAAGGACGGGACTTCCCGCTTCTGCATCGACTATCGCCGCTTAAACGCCGCTACCGTGAAGGACGCGTATCCGATTCCGCGCATGGACGATTGCGTCGACTCGCTCGGTAACGCGACGGTTTTCACTACGCTGGACTGCAACTCGGGATACTGGCAGATCCCAGTAGCGCACGCCGACCGCGATAAGACTACGTTTACGTCGCATGTTGGTACGTATCGCTTCCGCCGTATGCCCTTTGGACTATCGAACGCGCCCGCGACGTTTCAGCGCGCGCTCGATATCTTGCTCGCGAACGTGAAATGGCAGCACTGCCTAGTCTACCTGGATGACGTAATCATCTTCTCCGCCGCAGACGTAAACGCGCACGTGCATCACGTCGATGAGATACTGGGAATCCTCGGACGCGCTGGCGTTTCGCTTAAATTCGCGAAGACCGAGTTCTTCAAGCGCACGGTGGACTATCTGGGACATACTATTTCGCCGGGGAAGCTATCCGTACCGACGACGAAATGCGACGCGCTACGCGATGCGACGTACCCGACGACGAAAACGCAACTGCGCAGCTTCCTGGGGACGTGCAACGTATACCGCCGATTCGTTGAAAAATTCGCGTTCGTAGCAGCGCCGCTTACGCAGCTGCTGAAGAAGGATCAAGGAGATAACCTACCCGCGCCGACGCCCGAGCAAACGCGCGCGTTCGAGTCATTGCGACAAGCGATGCTATCTCCACCTATCCTTCGTCTACCGCGCGAAGGGCACCCGTATGTGCTCGACACCGACGCGTCGCAAGGCCAAATCGGGTGCGCGTTACTACAGTTAGACGCCGACGACGACGTATTACATCCAGTCGGATACTGGTCGCGCACGCTTAACGACACGGAGCGTAATTACTCGACGACGGAACGCGAATGCCTCGCAGTGGTATGGGCTGTGTTACTATTACGCGCATACCTAGAAGGACGGAAGTTCACGGTTCGCACGGACCATAATTCGCTGCGCTGGATTCTAAATATGACCTCCGCGGAAGGACGACTCGCGCGCTGGCGATTGCGACTCGCCGAGTTCGAGTTCGACGTCGAATATAAAAAGGGTAAACGCCATGTTATCGCCGACGCGCTCTCGCGAATGGCCACGCGAAGCGGCGACGAGACGGAAATACCGACGAGATACCCTGCTTCGGCGCCGCGAACATCGTCGAACCGCACGCGGACGCTTACGTTCGAGCCGACGCCGCGCTACTATGCGACTACGCCGAATATTATCCTAGCCTTTGTCTGCTGACATCTCGAGCATGTATCGAACCACCCGTATCCGCTGACGAGTGGATACGCGAGCAGGCTACGGACGAGTTCTGCCAGAACGCAAAACGCGACGTCGAAACCGCGCCGCGATCGCGTTTTCACCTATCCCCCGATGGGATTCTCATGAGGACCGCTCCGCTCGACAACGCCACGCAGATAGTCGTTCCCGAAGCGATTAAGGGGCGTATTCTGCGAGCTAACCACTACGCGGTAACTGCAGGACACCCGGGCGCGCGACGCATGTACGACGCAATTCGACGTGCATACTACTGGCCGATGATGAGCGTAGACGTCTACACACTACAGTGAGACAGTGCGACGCGTGCGCACGTAATCGCGTTACGCAATATCGCCACACGAACGCCCTGAAGCTCTTTCCCGCAACGCGCCCCGCTCGAAGACGTCGCCATCGATATTCTGGGTCCGCTACCCGAGACTCCGCGCCAACGCCGCTTCGTACTCGTAATCGCCGATCGCTATAGCAAGCTTTGCCGACTCATCGCGCTCGGACGCGTATCTGCGCTCGCCGTCGCGAAGGCCTTTTGCAGAGACTGGGTCTTTGTATACGGACCGCCGCGCACGCTGCTTTCTGACAACGGACCGCAGTTTCGCTCGAAGTTATTTCAGGAAACGTGCGCGCTTATGGGAACGCGAAACATATTCACGACGACGTATCATCCGCAATCGAACGGACAAGTCGAGCGAATGAATCGTACCATCGTCGCGACGCTGCGCCATTACGTCGACGAAGAGCGAAAGGACTGGGATGAGCATTTGGATGCGCTAGCGTACGCCTACAATCGCGCGATACACCGCTCGACGAATACGTCGCCGTTCGAGCTTACGCTCACGCGCTACCCTGTGTCGCTGGGTACGGAACAAGTGGACACGATTCGCAGTACGCCATTCCTTCGTATGGAATTCCTAGCGCGGCTATCAGACGCCTACGCGCGCGCGGCGAGCGCGTTGAAGAAGGCGCAAGCGCGATATAAACGGGACTTCGACCGCAGTGTACGCGCGGTGAATAAGGATATTAAGGTGGTGACCAAGTGTACTTGGATACCCGCGCGGGAGCGACGACGCAAGCGCAGCGAAGTGAAGAGACGCGCGCATCGAAACTGGATTACCCCGTCTCTGGCCCTTTTCCCGTAATAGGTTGTCATGGCCATACTTACGAAATCGTAATAGACGGCGTACCCGAACTCGTTAGCTCCGATCGTATCCGCTTCGCGCCGCGTGATGCGACAAGCGCGCCTGATTCGCCCGGCGGCGAGGAAGATACCAACGACGCGGAGAACGCCGACGACGCGACACGGCGGGACGAACGCGACCTCGATGACACGCGCAAGGTCAACCCGGAGTCAGAGTACGGGGCGCGCGAATTTATGATCGATAAACTAACGGCCGAAGGCATCGATGACGCTGGCGCGTCCGTCTTTCGCGTAAGGTGGAAAGGATATTCGCCGCGCGACGATACGTGGGAGCCCGAGAGCTCGCTGCCCGCGCCGTTGGTCGCACGTTTCCGAAAAGACCTGAACCGACGCACGCCTAAGGCCCCCGCGCACGATACCGCGAGCCAGCCTGCAACGCCGCACAACCGTCGAAAGAACCCGCCGAAGGTACCCGCCCGCAGGGAGAAGCGCGATGACGCGCAGCGAACCGCACCGCCCACCGCGCGAGCGCGCGACTCAGGAACCGTAGGATGCAATCCCGCACGCCACGCAATTGACGCCCGACAGGGCTTGACCAGAGACGCGTTCCGACAAATCACCGCCAGCCCGCGGACTCCGTAAGAGCTGCTGCCGACAGGTGAACCACGGCAAAAGTGATGACGCGATCAAGCGCACTCCTGCGCGCACGCGGGGCCACACATCACGAACTAAAAACGTGGCGACGCACCGGAAGAACAAGCGAGACGCCAGGCGGATGCCGCTGCGCCCCGCATAACTGGCCATCGCCGCTGCATACTCTATACCCCCGCAGTGCAGGGCGAATCGATGTCGCTCATGGCGCGACGTTTATTGGAATGACACGCGCGCATCTGTACAATGGGTTGCCCTAGGTTTAACTTAGGCACTGAGCGCCAGCGCCACGCGTCACGGGATACGCGAACTACCGCGCTCGATTTGACGGCCGTCTACATTTGTATTTGCACACGCGTCTGAGTCGCCCCACGAGCGCTCGCAACGCCTGCCGCGTAAGTGTTTTTGGTGCGCCTTCATGGCATCCTACCCCCGCTCACGTTTGGGCCGCCACTTATTGCGCCACGCAAGAATCGTCGCTATCGCGCCACGCAAGCTTTCGTTTTCGTTTCGCCACGCAATACTCGACGTTCGCGCCCGGTTATTTTTCGCCGCATTCGCGCCACGCGCCGCCACGTCGTCGCCCACGCAATATCGTCGCGCGCTAATCAATGCAAGCCTCCCGAAGTTCGAGAAGGGTCTGGCCTAGCGCAATGAAGCGCTGCCTATCTGGCTCCCGACTACCTCAGGGACCGCGGAGTGCGTTGGAACCAGCGACATATTTTTCGCGCGAAAAAAGGGGAGCGACGCTGGCATCGCGAAGGCGGGCTGGCCCGGCTAGCTAGCAATTCGGCCGTCCCACGGAAACTGCCCCTCAGAAAGGCACCATGGAATGGGACACCTGTATCGCGCCGCCGCCAAGCTGAGCCCTCGCGCCGTGACGGGTTGTACCTCGCTGTCGACACCTGATTGGTCGATCACACGCCCGGCTTGGCAGCGGAACGTATGGACTTGGTGGAAGGACGCCAGCCCCTGGAAGGACGCGGGTCTCTACTGGGAATGAAATGCTACCTACGCGCATGCCTCCCCCTCTAGCGAAAGGACGAAGACGAAAGACGGAGGCATGCTACTAAAACGTAGCCCCCGCATAAACCCCCAAATAGCACCCCGCCGAACCCGCGCTAGTCACAAGAAGCGCACGACGAATCCGCCCGGCGAAGCGACGAGCGCTGTGATACGAAGCGAATAGGCGACGAAATTAGCGAGCGACGAAGGGAATCACGCACGGCGAGCTGACGGCGCGAGCGAACGGCGACGAACCTCCCCTCACAGCTTACCGCACTCCCTCCTTTGTCCCGCGCCCCTCTCATCGGACGAAAGATGCACGCTGCGATTCCTCCCTTTCGCCAACCTTCCTTGTCCAAAACGCACGAGCGCTGCGCTGCCGCCGCAAGAGACCGCCCGCCGTCTCATGCGCCCGACTCCGCACGCGTATAATAGGCGCGTCGTACATGTGTCCCCCGAACGGCGACGCAGACATCTGGCAAGTACGGTTTCAAGCCGCGGCCCGCCGCGCCCTCTTACTGTGACGTGGTTACGCACCAGCCGTACGCAACGATGCTTCGGCCGCGCCGCCGCGCGAAGGATTCGCGACTCGAGGAAAGCGACAAAGGTAATGGAGCGAAAGGCGAACACAAAGCAAGACAAGTTTATTCTAAGAAGAAGGTGCAGCGAAGCAGCCGACGAAACGGAACGAGAACTAAGACGGTGGTGCGCGCGTGTCGCCGTCCCGACGCGTGCGACGGCTCGAAACTACCCGCAGTACCGCGCGAACGAGCACGGCTTGAAGCCGTATCTGCCTGGTGACCGCGTCGCCCCTCGGGATTCAACACCCGAACGACGCGCCCATCATGTACGCCAATTCGAAGTGGAGGGATGCTTGCCCGACCCGCCGATGCTGCAGCCGCACGCGAACGCGTCGTAGGGCGAGCGCCGCCGCGCCCCACGCCAACGCCCTCGGAGGCGCCACGCACCGACGCTTCCGCGCGCAGCCCACTCACAGACTGCGTTTCACCGGCCGATTCTTGTTCGTCAACCGACCCCGCGGGGGACCGCTGCAGGTAACTCACGACGTTATTCAACGCCGTACCCAAACGGTGCGCGCGCTCGATAGTATCCTGGACTTGTCGTACGGTTTCCCGCTCGCGCGCTTGATATTCCTCGCGCACCGCGGTAAGGCGACTAGCCGCTCGCTCCCTTTCGGCCCCAAGGTTAGTTTCGACTTCGACAAGCGCCCGTTCCGCCGTTTCGCGCGCCACCGAAGCCGCGTCGCAGCGAGTTTGAAGTTCCGTCACCTTAGCGTGAAGTTCTTCTTCGCTTCTCCTGTGCGCGCCCGCCCGACCCATCATCGTATTGATGTCCGTCTGCATGCGTTCGATACGCACCGCATCTTCGTCGACTTTGCGTTTTAACGCCACCTCACGGACCTCGGTCTTTGTAAGCGCCTCCCTCGCCCCTTGCAAAAGTGACAGAGCCTCGTCTCGCGTCTTGTGCGCGGCGTCGCGCGCCCGATTCGCTTCGTCGAGGCGGACTAAGGCGTCGTCGCGAGCTTGCGCAATGGACGTCACGCGCGACAACGCTTCTTCGCCGGCTCGTTCGGCCTCAGCCAGTCGAGTTCGCAGTTCAGCAGCCGCATCCGGTGCAATTGATGCCACGCCTTCAGCGACCGCGGCCGCACTTGCTATCGCGTCGTCAACCACGGCCGAAACTACGTTGGCTGAAGCACCCGCCGCGGCTCCACTAGCGCTCGCTTCGCCCGACGCACCCGCAGTACTTTGACCCTGAGTGCCTTCTTCAGTTCCTGCAGTTCGTTGTATACCTTGACGTACTCTGCCCGCAGCGCTGCGTCAAGCTGAGTAACGTCGATCGGAGCTCGAGGTGCCTCCGAAAATAGCGAATACCGACCGTCTCGAAACGACGACGCTCTACGGCAAGCAACGCCGCCATGCCGAGGTATTTCGCGTACTCTCGCGAGTTGTCGCACGCATCACGTGTAGCTCGTTGGTTGATAACGCGGACAATACAGCATCCACGGTCACGACGTCATGGGCTTCTAAATGCGCGAACGCGCTGCGCGACGGGTTTCGCGGTGATTTTAACAAAGATGCGGAATCTCTGTGTGGCGATGGACACCGAGCGAACCGTGCGCCCAGTCCACACTGCCGCGTTCCGCGTTCCATGGCAACCATTGGCCGCCTTCGTTGAAATCGATACCCGGCGCGACGTCGAAGACGGGCGTTTCGTCCCATGCGCAAGCGCGATGTTCCGATAGAAGACTTTCCAAGTGTGCCGTAGAATACGAACCGCCGCGCACGACCGCCGACGCGCTCGATCCCAGCGATAAGTTTATCGCTTAAACGCACTATGCGGCGCTCGACGTAGGCGATATGGAGCCACGCGCAGGCTATCATCACGACCCATTCGCTTAAAGCAACGGCCCAGAAGTACGAGCGCGTTTCGACGGGGACATTAAGACCAAGGAGGACAGAAGGCGCGTAATGGAAGACGCAAGGCAAAGGGACCGACAGTGATTCGGGTGCTTCAGGCCAGTCGCGCGCGTCGTAACGAGGGAAGAAAGCGCCGATGCGATCTTCAGGGAATTCACGGAACTCAACGTCGCGGTGCGTGACGAAGTATCCGGACGTGCGACGCAAGCGTAATTCGCGGCGCGCCTCGGGGCGCATACTCGCGTCGAGAAACCAAGGTTCGCTCGTTGCCCCCTCGTGTTCCACGTCGTTCCACGGAACGCCCCCGTCTAACAAGAAGCCAGCGCTTGGCGCTGCCGCCCACGGATCGAGATGCGCGAATTCGTCGCGACGCATTGTACGGAGCCTCGCCAAGTGGCGCACGAGCCGTTCGTCAGCAGCGTCTTCGAGGAAATAGGCGTCGCATGGCAGGTTCGCGGGTACGGCCAAATCGCACAACGCCGATTCACGTCGCGCGTCCCATACCGTTTGCGCGTTGCGATGACCGGGCAGGACAGCGTAGCGATTAACGTCGGCGATGCGGTCCCATTGAAAGCGGCGCGGATAATACTGTAGCCGACTTAGCTCCGACCACGTTGGTAGCGTACGCGGCAGAAAGCGAAACGCGGACGGATCTTCGTAACGAGCGCGCGGCGTCGGGATGGGAGCGTTTTTGCGCGGCCGACGGAAGGGATACGGAGGAAGGAGCGGGTATGGAGCGAGAGGAACGCCGATAGAAGAATGACCGCCAGTCACCGACGCCGGCGTACCCGTGACGTCCACGGTCTCGACGACGTTTGGCATCGCATCGACGCTGTTCGCATCGGAACCGTTCGCGAACGCCGGAACAGGCGCATTGATGGACGATGCCTGGCTAAGGGAAGATAGAACGGGCTCTCGGGACTTGCCGGCAAAGGAGTTGCGAAGCGCGGAGCGGCAGTCGGCGTGCGAGTGGGCGTCATCATTTCGTCGCCAGGAGCGACGCCGGCACGGAGCCACCCAGGAAGAGATTCGTCGTCGTGCGCCATCGCGACGGAAGAGCGGGCGACGTTGGCAAAACGGAGAACGTGAGTAGAAGAGAGAGGACGAAAGAGGAAGGAAAGTGACAGAGAGAGAGAAGAACGAGGAAAGAGAAAAACAGACGCGAGAAGAAGCAGCGGAAGGTATGCGTGAGAGGATGACGCGCGAGGACGCGCTGTGGAGTTAGTCGGGGGGAGTGTGGTACAATTTATTCGGTCGACGCGTGCGCGCTCTTAACGACTGCGTCTGGCTGAGTCCGCATGCATCCGCGAATTAGTTAGTTAGTAAGCGAGCGTACGCGTAGCGATCCGATTACGTGTCACGGCGCGCCTGAGCGAGCGCGTGCGCGCGAACGAACCTGCGAGCTTGGCGCCACGTGTAGCGCCTTTTGCGAATTTCCCTTTATTTCCCCTTTTTTGGGTTTTTTATGACGAAAGTCTTTTTCCCAAATATTTCCCTGTTTGCGTGCGAGCGAGCGGCCGCCGGCCGGCCACGGTAGGACAACCTGTCCTTTAGTAGTTAGCTATTAATGGTCGTTCAGCTTCGCACCTTACCAATAAACAGCCAGCATCTTCGCAGCTACGAGTTAAGCGTTTAGCGAATCGCGAGGACCGATTGCGTTGAAACGTTGCGTGCGGGTTGCTCACGATCGCCGACGTTCGCGTGCGCGCTGCGCATAAACCGATCGTCGAACCGCGTCGCACCGCGATAGCGCGCGTTGCGTCGCACGCCACTAGGCCAGGGATTTACGACCCCTGTGTGGATCGCGTTGTGCTCGAGTTTACTCGGTGATCTCACCCTGAGATCACGGCTTGCGCCGGCCCGCGAATCCCGTGTTGCGATCGTTCCCTACGCGTTCCGCCGTTGTACCACCCGTTCGCCAGCGCGACCGAGCGACCGCGAAACGCAAGTTCAACCAGCGCGTTACGGTTCACCTCGCCCTGACACGGTTGCAATTCTAGAACTCCCTTAGCGATCGCCACCCACGGCTGGTCCTACTCGTTGGTTCGACACACGACGCATTCGTGCACTCGGTTTCTAGCTTAAGTATGTAATTGAGTGAGGGAAACTACCATCAGAATTCTGGATCTGTGGTGATGAAGCCTATGAATGCTCTGAATTTCTATTGACACCATATGAAAGGTCGCAAAGTGGAGAAAAAGAAGATGCATTCAATTTCTTTTTGTCTGCGATGAGAATACATGTGTAGCAAGCATTTGGAAAGCTTGTGAATAGCTGGAGAATACTGAACAGTGCACTTCGTTATTCGCTACAGTCTAACTCAAGAATAGTTTGTGTATGTATGAAATTGCACAACTCTTGTATTGATCGCACCGATAGGTTTGGAGATGCACATCCTTGCACAAGTACAGATAATTTGGTAATCGTAGCCAACTGAAGAGTGGAAGCGTGAAATGGTTAAGATGTCAAACAGTCTACAAGGTTCTGGCTTTTTTCCAGACAATCACAGTAAAAATCGATTTCACAGAAGAGAGTTTTACTAAGAGATTTTGTTTTGGAGAGCGGTCGACGTAGACCGTGATCAACTGGATTGGTGCATCAATAGGATCATCTATACGCCATCAGATGTTTCCTTCTCTAAATTTTGTTCCAATACATTCAAGCATCGAGCTTCCATCAGATTGAAATGTTTCCTTGCAACAAAGATTAACCTTTCATTCCCTGTCTTCTCTGCGTTTTCAAGACGTTTGGTAGCCTTCTTAAGCAGAACAATAAACTCTTCTTGTCTCACTGACATTCGCAATATGTTACCGATTCTACTCTGCTTGATTGCCTTATCCCCTGCCTCTGTGACACCCCTATTCGGTGCAAATGCAGACCCGAACTCCTTCTGCTTTTTCATCTCGAGTATACTACCAATTTTTTCACATGTCTGCATGAACATTCTCCCTTCCATAACCACCTTTTCTTCCTTTTCATTGCATTGTCCGTCTGATATGTTCATGACGTGAGAATCTCGGGATTCACTTCCATTCTTGAGCGAAATTTTCGTGTGAGTCAGTCCAGAGCCACCACCAAACTCATCGTATCCATTTTCATCTTCTCCTATGTCAATATTTTTTTGTCATTAGACGGATGAAAGAGTCGTCTTGTTCTGGTAAACCAAGCTTGCTGGCATTGAAAACAATATAGGCTCTCATATACTCAGCTGTGACCTCTCCGTTTGCCGTATACTTCAAAAATACGGGGAAGCGATCAGAATCCTTTTCTCCAGACTTTTGCCACAGGAAGAGGCACACTGAATGCTTTCCGTCCGTCCTGGAACGCTTTTCGGAGCCTAGCTGCACTTCGATGAACTTTGGGAAGAGCTGTACAATCTACATCATCAATCCTGCCACGAAGATCAATTCTATAGACTATATTTGCATTATTAAACCTCTCAGCAACAATAGTCCAAAAGGAATCTCTTGATTGACCCTGATTGTGGGACTTGTCCCGTATGATGCGGTAAAGGGGCGTGAATGGATGCCTCTCAGGAGGACAGAAAGGGCGCAAGAGAAGGGTCGCGTGCAGATGTCGCCCAAGGGCGAATGGGTGCGTGCTGTCTTGCATTGGAACCGGGTCCGATGGCTTGAGCTGGACCCTCCCGCGGAATTGCAACGTGTATTAGTTAAGCGCGCTTAGTTGCACACGTGTGCGTGAGGGCCGATCCGTCCGTTACAGTTGCGCACGTGTACGTTATACCCGGCCGTTTCTATTAGTTTACACGTAGCAACGTAGCAGTTTACTCTGTAAGGCCCCTGGGCCGCATAAACACCCCACAACCTAATCCCTCTATCAGGAGTCTTCGTCCTCTTGGTGTACCACCGGACCTGATCGTGTCGCTTCGCTCCCATCCTGCGGATCGCAGTAACTGTTTGCCTACTCCGCCTGTGGCTATAGTGCGTGGCCCAAGTACGGCCCTACTCTTACCGCTATATCAGCGCCTCTGGCATCGCCGTCTCGCTGTACCAGCTTCTCCTCTTCCCTTTCAGGGTCTCTTCCCTGCACATGCCACCCGTGCAACGCGTGCCCACTCACCCTTCTCCACCTATCAGGTACCCTCATCTGCTTGGTAGACCACCATTCACGCTGTATCAGCTCCCCTTCATCTCCTTCTCGACCGTTGGTCATTCCCCTCACACACTAAGTGTCCGTTGACACCCGGTGTATCACCGTCACACACTACCACTTCAGTGTACCACTGATACAGTTTTTGCGCTATCCCTTCTACCCCTTTAGGGTTGGCCTGAAAAGCCAACCTCTCACCTGCATAGCATTATCACTTGAACCAAGATTCTCGACGTATCGTCTGTGTGGCTTTACAACCCACAGTCAAGCAGGAGATCCGCCTTAGCTCTACCACCTCTACCCTGAGCCTGACTAACGAGACAGGAGGGCTCTAGCACCTCGCGGTGTTTAGCCGAATCGGCTCACAGCCCTAAGTCGAATCGAAAGCCCGGTCATTGCACTACACTCTCAAGAGAGCACGAGAAATGAGGGATGTTTTGTTACATGAAAAACGCATATTCCATTTTTTGTTGATACCTCGCAATTCCTGAACAGTACAATGAGTAGAGAATGAGAACAGGAAGTCAGAGTCGTTCAGTATATCACCGAAATCACGACGCTCTTCTGAATTCAATGAAGAACATGAAGAGTTTTCAATCATCGATTTTCCCTCAGTCAAGAGTTCTTGGGTGTTTTGTGGATCAATCACATCGCATAGTTCTATATTGGAGAAAGGGTTAGTACGAATTTCTCCAAGACTTAGACTGGTATCGAAAGAAATTCATGGATATTGAAATTCATCACCGGTTCATTTGGATCTCTTTAATGACTGCGACTTTTAATTGTTTCGTACCGAGCGAATTCCGCCCGGAAGCATGGAGAGTCAGATTTCATTCGAGGCTAGAGCAGAATTATGGAATGATGCATAATACAAAGCGAGAGAAGGTAATGGCTCCGAATGCGGTCAAATTCGCCCTCCTCACTTGTACTCGAGAATGCAAATTAAGGTTCACGGTTGAGAGAGTGAGTTTCACACAATTTGTATCGAATACAGTGCGTGGGGTCTGCCGCATACTGAGGACTGTGATGTGGCGATTGGCGCGAAGGCTACGCTACTCCGAGGAAGCCGTCGATTAGTATGAAAGTTCCATTGTCTAGCAGCCAAGTGGCGAAGCTTCCCAGTTTTGAGAGTTTAATTTGTCCCACTTTCGTTCGAGCTTTCATTCTCACTGACAGATCTGACCTCCTCTCCGCCTATCATCTGCCTCTATTTCGCCCTTACACGTGCATGCACGTTCATACATACACGTTCATTTCTTTTCAAGAAGGCCCTTATAGAACAGCCAGAAGGCTGAATTGTGGGGCAGAACTGTAGTGGTTTTACTCCGTTAATTTTTTCCACTGTCCCGCAAATGACCTCGGCAGTGTTATAATTTCATGAATTGCCTAATATTGGCTTTCTTCCATTTTATAAACCCTCTTACCCTAAGTGAGTGGTATTTGCACTTCTGGTTGCATCCGCCTGAACCTAATGGCCAGTCCTGCAGCGCCAGGTGGACCAATGATGTACAGTGTCCACGCATTCATTAGTGCCACTCCATTCATAAAGCTCCGTTATCGAATTTAGCAATTGGTCAACTTACGGTGTTGGGAGGAGTTTCGTTCACGAGATACGATATCATCCGGCAGTGAAAACGTAACTGAACAAGTTTGGTCAATCCATTGGCTGTCAACTATCTACATCACCCAATTGCCAGAATGAAACGGCAACCGTGAATTGGAAGGATGAGCTGTAGTTTGGGGGCTTGCACGCGAAGCAAATGTCACCATGTTTAAAACGTTGTCTACTTCATCATGTTCGAAGCTAGATTCGGCAAGGTGTAGGAACTACCTACTGTTTCATATTCCAACTGTATCGGAACCCGTCGTAGATGAAGCCATGGTCAAATGACAACTGATCAGCAGCTTTAGGACCGCGACTGAATGCCTTGTACTTGATTGGCTCCACAGCTCCGTCATCAATAGCATGCAATAGCGGCGTGAATATTTTCCATGCTTCCCTCAACTCATCATCTCTGACAAATGCAGAAGAATCACCACGAAGAACTTGCAGAATCAGGCGTGTGTATGCATCTGGTAAAGTGGAAAATTTGTCGGGGAATCGCGTCTTGTAGGATAAATCTAGTTCTGATACAACTGGGTCACCAGCCAATCCCGGTGATTTGATGTTCACCTTCATGTACACTGCCTCATTTGGTTGCAAACGAAGCACAAGTTCGTTTCGGGCAAGTCCGTGTGTGGCATCTCCAACATCAGGGAACAGAAGCTTGGACCCTGGGGATCCCTTAAATTGCACACGAACTTCAGATTTTCGTTCATTCAATGCCTTGCCAGCCTTCATAATAAAAGGTACACCTTCCCAACGAGGATTATTAATGAATAACACCATCGCCGCAAATGTGGGCGTCTTGGAATCGTTTGGAACACCAGGGTCGTCGGTGTAGGCGGGTTCCTTACCGTCGTCATCGCCAATATATTGGCCAGTAATACAGTCCTCAATACGAACTGGTGCTATGGCTTGCAAAACCTTAACCTTTTCATTGCGAATGTAATCACCAGTCTGCTTTACTGGTGCCTCCATGGCGAACATTGTGAGCACTTGCAAGAGATGGTTTTGCATGACATCTCGAATAATACCGCTCTTGTCAAAGTAACCGCCACGCCCCTTAGTACCAAAGTTCTCCTTGAACGAAATCGTGACAGATGCGATATGCTGGCGATTCCATAATGGTTCAAAGATGGCGTTACTGAAACGCATAACAAGAATGTTCTGCACAGCTTCCTTCCCAATGTAATGGTCGATACGGTACATTTCCTTTTCTTCAAGAAGGGCGGAAATATCATTGTTAAGTCTCTCGAACGAGTTGAGGTCAGCACCAAATGGCTTCTCAACAATGAAGCGGGACCAGCCGTTGTGGTTCATGGCAGCGGTCTTAAGTGCTCCAGCGATTGGTACAAAGAGGGATGGGGGAATGGCAAAGTAGAAGAGACGGTTGGCAACAGCGCTGCCGGAAGCGATTTCCACCTGTTGCATTTCCTCTGCAACGTTGCGTACGGCAGTGACGTCGTCGTAACCGCCCGAGCGGTAGATACACCTGCTGAGGAATTTATCGAGTGAAACGGGGTCATCTGCCTTGAGGAACTTACGTAAACCGTTGCGGAAGTCTTCATCAGATTTTTTAGAACGGGAGTAACCGACAATGGTGAAGTGATCGGGGAGGTAACTGGAACGGAAGAGGGCGAAAAGAGAGGGATAGGTCTTCTTCTTTGCAAGGTCACCAGAGGCTCCAATCACGAAGACGGTAAGTGCATCGACACGATAATCGCAGCGATAAAACTCGCCCTTCTCCTCGTGCTGGGACATTTTGCGGACGAGCGAAGGCTGCTCGGTTTGAAGCTCCATGTTGCGGATGTTGGTTAAAAGCAAGGAGGGCGGATGGCTAGTTGGCCCGGGCCGAAGCTGGAAACGGAGGGATGGAGAAAGTGCGGGATGAAAGCGAGGATTTCTACCACGATGATTATGTCGAGACGGCGCACGGCAAGTTTGGGATCGTTATAAAGAGACGACTATGGGGTGAAATCAGGCAGTCAGGTTGGGAAAGCGATGCATGCCACAGTTGCACACGTAACAACAGCACTGCAAGACAGCGAATGAACAACGAGTGCGGTAGCCATGCCATGGAGTGGCGACGGTTTGGCAACGTTTGCTACCAGCTACCGGCCCTAAACTCCTCCTGCGCAGCGCCAATACTCACAGCAATTCTCATGTCGGGCTGCGAATGCTGACGCAGGCGATTACAGTCTGGTACATTTCTCCGCTTTGCTTTGCAGATATTTCCCATGCCCAGTCCCAAATATATCGTTTTATACACTTTTTGCACCAACCACCGCTTTCTAATCTGGCTTCCAGATTCCCGTTAGATAAGTTGATTGCCTTATTTAGCCAATCAAATAAGAAATTATAACTCTTCCATATCAATTGCAATTGGGGAGTAACCCTATCGAACACCACAGGATCTTTTGGTGAGAGGTAGTCAAGACTACCAATTAAAAAACGACAAGTACGCGATTGCCATAACATCTGACGAGCTCAGCGAGATATTTCCATTTTTATCAGCTTTTCATGGGATCTCTGCAGCGTACAGTCCAAGTGTAACCACACATTTTGCATCGCCCTTTGCTCCGCAGCATCTCATCTCATAAATTACCACTGCACCGTATTGCAGCCCTTTGCAATTTCATGAGTACATTAGCAACCCCACTTGTGCCAGCCTGCGCCTCAAAACTATCTGCTTCGACACCAGCTGTTCAACTCTAACAAAACTTTCGCGATGGCATTCGTCAACTCCTCCTTCTCCGCTGTTCGCTTCAACACGGCAATTCGCTCGGCCAAGGTTTCTGCCGTCTGCGGATCCGCACGCCTTTCCAACGCGGCTTTCTCCCCGCAAAAGGTCCAGCGTGCTTCCGTCGTTCGCATGGGCTCCTCGGACGGTGTGCCCGCTCCCCCATCCACTGTCCTCGGTCTCGGTAAGGACGTCCCGTCCTCTCTGTACTTGTTCCTCTCCGTGTTTGCCTTCATCCTTGGTTGCTACTCGGTGTACAAAAGCAACATTTTCCAGCCGCTCTCCGCTGAAACTGTCAACCCGCAGTTTATTGTCGGATCCCTTCTTGTACCCATCTCGTGGGGACTGTAAGTTAATGTTCTGCTGCTTCGGCAACAACCCACTCAATTGTGCCTCGCTGTTTCTGACCACTGATTGCTTTTATTGTTCGACTGTTTGCAGGCACGTTGCTGGTTGGATTCAGACCAAGAACGACAAGTAAGTTTGCACTAGCTCAATCTTTTTAGCCAGAAACAAGATTGAGTAAATTCAACGCCAATAGTTTGTTTATTCTACTTGGATATCTGTTAAAACACGTCACGTAGTTAGCCTTGTACGAACCGAATGACATCGCACCGCTTCATGTCGACCGGCGACATGTAAGCATCGATAGTGATGGCGCCAAAAGAGAGTTTGAAAACGACGTGATGGCGAGCTGTGATTGGATGGGCATATGCTACCAATCGTTGCTACTTTTCATTTATTTATTCTGCTATGCAGATGTTCCACGTAGGCGACATGTTCAACCAATTTATTTACCCACGGCTGTCCCGAGCTGATAATATCCCGCGCTACCCTCTTCAATCATCGCCTCCGATGATTCCCGTCCTTTGCGACACTCCAAACTCCCCTAGTGCTGACATTGCCATCGATTACGTTCAATCCTCAAACCCATCATGGTTTTGACTCGCCGCCAGTCGGTGCAAGCCTCAGCAGCTCAATCCGTCAATTCGGATCCTATCGTTCAGCAGTCGACTTCATCCGAAGGGGAAACGCCACAGCTCTCCGAAGTGTCCACACAGCCGATGGCAGAGCCAAAGCCGAAGAAGAAAGGCGATTTTCTTGCGCGTTTCTTCTCCGGTATGGCTTTGACATTTGTGTTTTTCGCCGTGGTTCGTAGTGGACATATGTGCGTCGCAATCGCTGTTGTCCTGATGGAAATTGGCATGTTTCACGAGATCCTTAGCCTTGGCTTTCCGGTTGCAAGAGATCGTCGTATTCCACTATGGCGCACCATTGGTTGGTACTTTTTCGTCACTTTGCAATTCTTGTTCTATGGCAAAACAATCCTTGCACATTTCGAGGATCAAGGGCGGGACTTTGCGCGCCACCCAGCTTTCCAATATGCTCTACGTCACCACAGCTTCCTTGTCTTTTGGATGTATTGTGCCGGATTTGTTGGTTTTGTTATGTCATTGAAACAGGATCAATATCACTTTCAGTTTACATACTTTGGTCGTGCGCTTGTTGCTTTGCTGTTGGTTGTAGTACAGTCGCATTTTATGATCCTCAATGTGTCGCATGGCCTCATTTGGTTTATTCTGCCTTGTTGGCTCATTATTGTCAATGATTCCTTCGGTTATTTCTGTGGTCGCCTGTTTGGCAAACACTCTCTGACCCGACTTTCACCAAAGAAGACATGGGAAGGCTATATTGGCGCTGGTATCTTTACCATGATTACCGCCTATTTTCTCTCGGGAGCTCTTTCATCTTATCCTTCGCTGGTATGTCCAAAATACGAATATAGTGATTGTTATCTGATGTGTCCACCGACAACCTGCGATCAGGTGCCATCCATCTATATGCCGACTGAGGGTCAAATAACTCTTATTCCAGGCATAACACCTGCATTCTCATTTACCTACAGACCAGTCCAAATTCATGCTGTTGCCCTTGGATTGTTTGCAGCATCGATTGCGCCGTTTGGTGGCTTCTTTGCTTCGGGCGCCAAACGGGCTTTCGGAGTGAAAGATTTTGGCAAGATCCTACCAGGTCATGGCGGCGTGACCGATCGGGTAGATTGTCAGGTTATGATGGCTGTGTTTACATACGTGTACCTCATCAACTTCATTCAAGTCAGCTTTGTCGGATCGCCGGACGTTGGAAAACTGATGAGTTTCGTGAATGAACTAAGCACATCTGAACAGATAGAGTTGGTTCAAGAAATTTTCTCCCGCCTCGATCGCAGAGGTTTGGGGGAAGCTGTTCTGAAACAGTTGAATTTAACGATAGCCGGTTAACGCTGGTGTCGGTTACAAATGTTACAGTGTGAAACTTGCGGTAACCAAAACCTTTGTGCAGACGGCGGGGATGGTGAATATGAGAAACATTTCTTCTGGGGACGGCATTTCGCTTTGTCCATGCAATAAACTGCGGTGCATAGTCGGTCGGTGTACATAGAGACAATTGTCGAGTTCCATGTTCCCGTCAAGTAGTGTTGCGACTGTACAATACGGCTGATGAACGTGAGAGAATAAAAACGAATTGTGGTAGTGAAGAGGTCAAAATTTTTATCCTGCCGAAAGCGTTCACTGTCAATTGTTAGTCGTGGGTTTTCCATGTAATTGCTGACTAGTTCCGTGTTACTATTCCCCGTTGGTCGCTTCTCTTTGTGACCTTCCTAAATACATACATCCACATAAATAATATTGCGAATCGATAGCCTCCCCTCCATGTAAATTATTTCAGAGTTCTACGTCCTCTCAAACGAGGACGACGTCGATTAGCTGGTGGCTGTTGTGTCCCAACGTTGAACGCTCCAGCTGCTGGCGTTTGAGGTGTTCCGAACCCGACGCCTGCATTCTGTTGACCTCCAAATATAGGTCCTGAACTTGGCGCGGCTCCGAACACAGGTGCTCCTAACGAAGGAGCTGCACTAGGCGTACCAAACATAACTGGATTAGAACTCGGCGTGGCACCAAAGCTGTTCTGGTTGTTGTTCGATGGCGTACCAAACAATGATCCTGTGTTGGGGACAGCCCCAAACGCAGACGGAGCTCCAAACATTGAACTCGATCCGCCAAATGAAGGTCCCGAGTTGTTGGAGGCGCCAAACGAACCAACAGTACCCCCGCTTGCGGGCGCTGCTCCAAATGTATTAGTTGGCTTAGGAGCTGGAGGTATTGCGCCGCCAAACGTTGGAGCTGCATTAGGAGCAGGGCCGCTTGGTGCAGATCCAAATCCTTGAAATGCCCCAGCTGAAAAAGGATTGCCGCCTACCCCTCCAAACGCCGGTGTTGCATTCTGCCCGGGTGTACCTGTTGGTGGCTGTTGAGAAGATCCAAAAGGCGTAGAACCAAAGGAAGGTGGGAATGGGTTACGATTTGCTGCTTGGTCGCTTCCTGCCACAGGCCCCGCGGTGTTGACTGCGCCCGAGCCAGCAGATGCACCGAATACGAACATAGAGCCACTACTCGGTCCAGAAAACGCGGGTGTAAATGCTGGTCCAGAGAATGGCCCTCCTACTGGCTTGCTGATATTGTTGCCTTTTGAAGACGAGAACGAAAACATAGGCTTTGGCTTTTCTTCTTTCGCCTCTGAAGAAGCGTTTTTGGTAACACCACTTGTTGTTGCACCGAACGCAGGTGATGACTGTGGAATTGCAAACATAGGTTGTGAGTTACTGGATGGCAGTGAGGATGGGAACGGAGCAGCGACTTCACTACTCCCAAAGGGCTTGTTTTTGTTAGGAGGTGTGACGCCTGTTGCCATGGCATCGGATGGATTGGTGGTCTCTGCCGCTGATGCTGCACCGAAGATGAACGGTTTTCCCAAGGCTTGATTCCCAGCATTGGTTGATGGGAAGATTGATGGCGCGCCAAAGCCCCCTATCTTCGAAGTTACATTGGCCTCCGTTGTTGGCGTCTCGAGTGTTTTTCCATCTTCCTTCTCTCCAGGTACTTTCGATGTAATTTCCTTCGATATACCGGCGGATTGGTTGGGATGGAAAGGATCTGTGGAGGGCTTCTTAGTCTCTTCCCCCGACTTGCCCTTATGTTCACTTTCTGTATTTGACTGGCTCTCTACAGCGGCACCAGTATTCTTCGGAATCTTCGCAAAAGGACTTTGTGACGATGAGTTGCCAAATCCAAATCCAGCACCTAGAGAACGCTCACCAGGAACGGTTTGTGGCTTCGAACCAGGAGTAGTACCTCCGAAAGGAACAGTTGGTGCGGCATTCAGGTTCTCATCGGACTTCTTCGCACCAAATGCAATCGGCTTTGCAGCTGTCGCAAAAACAGTGGTTTGTACATTCCCCGTCTTTGCAGTTGTCGATGGCACATCGGCAGTGTTCGGGGGGCTCGAGCCAAAAACAAGCGGAGCTAAAGCGGCATTGCCAGATACAGATGGGGATATGGTGCTCTTCGAAGGATCCACAGGAGAGCTAGCATGCCCGAATAGTTCAGACGTAGCGTTTTTCGCAGTCGCTGTATCGGTATCAAGCTGGTCTCCTTTCTCATCAATACGTGATGCATCTACGGGTACGGAGAAAGAAATTTGAGGCTTCGCAAACAGACTGCTAGATCTAGGGCCGTCACGAGAAATTGCTTCGGAGTTTCCTTGGCTATTGGCGACAGGCGCGATGGACAGCGATGCTTTCTGAGATTCACTTTCTGTTTTGGAGGCGGACCTTGAAGGCTCCGTGTTTGGAAGCGGAGTCGGCTCATTTGCAGTCTCAGATTTCTTTTCATTTTCCAACCCTCTCGATTTGGGTTGTGGATCATCCTTCTCTGCGGAGGGGAATGGTTCCTCCAAAGTGACCTGGTTCTTAGTACTTCGGAATAATCCTGGCAGTTGACCTTGTGACACAGGAAGTATCTTACTTCCAGTTTTGGAGGGATCAACAGGCAAAGATGCACCACCTAACGATGTTGCAGGGTCCGATTCAGTTGAGGACTTCGGAACTGCAAAATGGAAAACTGGTTTTGACGGATCGGAAACTGATTTCTCTGCAGATTTGTCCACACGGAGAGGGGATTCGTTCCCAGGAATAGGCTGTGAATCAACTGACAGAGTAGTGTACTCAGCTTTCGGGGTTGCAGGTTCGCTACCAGTTTCCGCAGGCTGCTCAGCGTCATTCGTCCTCGACCTTTTTCTGAGCCCAGCTACTGGGATGGTTTTCTCATTCACAGGCTCGAAGCGTACCGATGGAGGTGATTTTTTAGCTTGTTGGAATGGGGAACTGCTACTCTTGCCAAATAGCATAGCTCGCGAGGCACCTGCAAACATTGGCAGAGATGGGGCATCTTGACTCTTACTGGGCTGCTCGGTGTTATCTTGAAGTTGGGTTTCAGGGAGAGACGGAGACCGCGACGATACCACTCCAAATTTCAACCCCTTTGGTGTATCGACAGACGGTAGCTGATCTTCCTTTCCAGCGCCAACCACATTTGGAGTACCTGTAATTGTATCTGCTGAGGGTAATGGGATAGTCTCAGTCCGTACCTTCCTACTTCCAAATGCTGTAAGAGCTTTCCCTTGTTCAGGACCCGGAACGGAAACTTCTTTCACATCTTCCGCTGAATGACGGGTTGCGGGAGTTTCTATTTTTCCTGATGGCGTAGTAGCAGCCCGAGAAGATAACCCAGTGCCTCTCTTTTCGTCTTCTCGGGCTCCTTTGGGAGTAGCGGAGTTTGCTCCCGAGAAATGCCCGTGGCGTCTGGCACGTTTCAAGACAGAGGGTGGTACTGGAAGTGGTGACAAAGGACGTCGCCTTACACCACGAGCTCGGTTCTCTTTCTGAATTCTTTCTAGAGACGATAAGATCCGCATTGCTGACTCTGGCATTGCAGGTTGCGCTGGTGCTTCCACTCTGGACATACGCCTTCGCTTCCTATCTGGAATAGGCACGTCAGGCATGTTCGAGTTAGCCAGTGATTCGCGGAGATCTACTCGAAGCCCACCAGTAGTCGTGGACACAGGTCTTCGTGCCCTGAATGAAGCCAAACCCTTCATCGATTCTGTGTCATTGTTCAATTGCTCCTCACCAGTTGACCTTCTTCGCCGCCGACCAAGCGATCCGATTGGGGCAAACGAACGGCCTGCAGAAGGTTTCGGTACCCCAAAGGCAGAGCCAGGTAGAGGCTCCACAGGCGAGGATCCAGGTACACTCAAGGAATGTTCTCCGTCAGGTCTGGGAGGTTGTCGCAAATCAGAACCACTAAATGGGGTTACTGAGGCTCGCGCGCTATGGCGGTGGAAAGTTCTCACAATATCTCTCGGAGTGGCAAATCCGGAACCTATTCTAGGGACCGGACGTTGAAGTTTCGGCTCACCACGGTCCTGATCTGCACCGGGTTGCTGCGCTGTATTCTTCGTAGAGTCTGGGTCTACCACATCTCTTGGAGTACCAGAACCTGTCTGTTTCTCCATTCTTCCCTCACCATTCTTAGTATTTTGAGGGCTCGGACCTCCCACAGCTCCGGCGAAGACAGGTGGGAACGGATTGCTGTTCGTAGTCTGTTTAATTCCATCAGCGATAGAGTTGGGACCATTTCCCTGAGGAACAGCTAATGAAGCCTTTCGACCATTGGACGAGCAAAAGCACGACGAGTGCTTGGAGGCTGCATCAGCTGCTCTGATACGACGTCGTTTCCTGCTCGAGGAGTGACTGATTTGTTCCTTGCTGGAGGCAGACTAGAAGAAAGGAGCTCGAGAGAGGGCTTCACACCCTGTAGGTCACGCGGGCTGACCATGATATCGCGCGCTAAGGTTCCGGAAGAAGGTGGAATAGGGGCTGATCCAAAGGTGGCGCTGGCCCCCGGTGTTAGCAAATGAATATTGTGATCCATCTCATCATGCGGTGCTTCATTGTCAGGTGCACTCGTATTCTTGGCAGCTGGGAGGGGGTGAGGCCAACATGTAGAGGGTGCGAAGCAGGCGGGACACGTGAAGCCGTCATTTTCAGGTGCATTGAGAGAGGTATGAGGTTGATGAGGGGGTCGCATTGATGTCGGTGTCGACTTCAATCCCAAAGTTGCTGTGGAAAGTGGTCGTGCTGAGATAGGCTTTTTTGAAGCAGCCGTAGGTAGTGCGGTACTACAGGGTGATGGGGCTCTTGGTAGTTGCTGGCGGGGAAGGGGCTGAAGGCAGATTTGATCTTGGGGCTTGTAAGGGAGTGGCGCTAGCTCGCAACACATCTGTTATCGCATCGTATTGCTGTTGGTTAATCTCTCGCCTTCCAGCTGACCTATCGTGAAGCGGTGGTTCCACATCATTGGATTGAATGGCTGGTCCACGGGCATCAATGCTTTCTGTTGGGTCGGGCAGCAGTATGCAAGGCGCGGATAGCTGATGGTACGACATGCATGGACTGTGGTCGACGGCGAACGGTCAGTGGTGGAAAGTGGGCCGGTGGACTGGTAGGTAAATTGGGTCTTGCGGCGACTACTGTAGTTGACATTGTCGGGAGCGCTCGGTCCGCAATGTTATGTTGTGGGCCTAGTCTGGTATGTGGGCTTTTGTCATTGACAGACGACGGCGGAGGCATTGGCACCGAGACGTTTGACTTGCCTCTTTCAGCCCTATGCTGTAGATCGGCGCCAGTAGTTGCAGATGGCGAGGCGGGAATGGCATTCGCAAGTAGCGGATTGGTATCTACGGTCACGGTAGTGACCCTCAAAGTGCCATTGGATTTTGCAGTCAGTGGAGCAATAGGTAGATGGGGAGAGGCATTCACACCATGGGCGACGCGATCGTTACCATTGGTTCGAGTTCCGGGGGATGCAACACCACGCGGATTATTCTGCAGCAGTGCCGTAGGCAAGTTATCGGCAACACGCTGTGTTTCGTCATTGTACTGCTTATCTGAAATGATTTGTAGCAGTCTCTGCTTGAGTTGGTTGTTATCGCCAGTCAGTGGGATGCCAAAGTTGCGGCACATGGCGCGTAGAGTGTCATGGCTGGCATTTTCCACATCGTCCGCGAGCAAGCGAGGTGGCCTTCCAGCGACGGCACTGGTTGTATGTACGCTTTGCACGGCGTGTGGAGTGTTCTGCCAGGCCGACCTATGTGTAGCATGTGCCTCTGCGGCAACAGTACGCGATGTATCGGCACCAGGAGGTTCAGAAGGCGGTTGATTCGAATGCGGTGCTGATGCTGCAAACACAGCAGCGGCGGGCGGCTGTCGCTGAGCGGAGACGACGCGGGCAGAGGGAGTAGTGACTGCTCGGGGTATCTTCCGGATGAGTGTTGGGCGTTGGGGGTGGAGCATCGTCGGGTACTAGTTCAGGAGGCATAGTTGCACCTATCCGACGCATGGCTGCTGGAAGTCGGCGAACGGCGGGGGAAGGTTGAGGCGCAGGCGGTTTGGGGTCCTGAGGGAACGGATTCCTCATAGGAGTAGGAGGAACCATCTGTGTCATAGCAAGAGACAGAAGATTGGGATCCATTGGGATTGGCGGAAGAGCCAAGAGAGCTCGGATAGCGGCGGAGATGCCACGCTTGGCCATGTGATGAGGCTTGGCAGGTTGGAGTGGATAAGCGCAGCCACGCTGACCTGACGACGATAAGATTTAATATGTTGTAGAGATCTACGGGACAGAACGTGAAGTGTGAACAGCGACGAGTCGCAACGGACAGAAACACCCGTCCGCCCGACAATACAAAAATTCGATACCACGACTGCCATAGTTGGGCCGCCTCTCCACCAATGACGCCGCTCGGGCGCCAAAACGGTCTCTCTACACGTATTACAGTTTTCATCTACTCACTAAATCCTAAATTTGTAGAGCAAGCGTAGCGCTCCCCGAGGAATTCCTCGTAACCATCCCCGCAACATGCCACGCTCTACCTCCCCAGGTACTCCGCGAGACGATAGCAGCAATGACTCTCCTCGTTACAGTTTGCGTAATCGCAGCGTTGCAAAAACCCCCAGACTTCCCAACCAACCCCGCGTCGAACCCGCGTCGCTCACAACATCCCCGTCTCCTATAACCACCAAACAGACGCTCGCGTTAAGAAATTACACGATGTCGCCATTAGCGCTTGGTCCTCTCCACCTTTGCAGCCTGTTTGTTCCGATCCCACTCCACCATCACCCCCGGCGTCATCAGCAGTTGCACTAGCTGCCCCTTTCCCACCACTCGCCGGCTCCGAATCAGACTCCGTCTCCCGATTCACAACGACCAAGTACACCTTATCTGACCTCGCCAAATGGCGCAAAAACGACCTCATCGCAGAATGCGCCCGCAGAGGAATCGACACAAAGGGTAAGAAAAATACCCTTCGAAGACGCATCATGCAGCGAATCTGGCAAGAACAAAACCAACAAACAAAATCAAGCCTCGATTCCTACCCAACATCCTGGTGAGGAGTATTCTCATTTACCCAAGCGAGATAGTCAGCCTTCAACTCGTCCCCAATTAACTCATGTCATTCAATCCAACCAACTAACTACCTCCCCCGCCCATCCACCGCAAAAGGCCGACGAAACATTACCAACTTCAACTGATGCATCCCAACAACCTTCTCATACATTGTCTTCGCGACATACGCGTCGCTCTATCCTTCCGCAGCTGGAGGAGCCCGCTGCTTCTGATTCAAA